>MJUU01001529.1:126394-148335 GCA_002080025.1 Modiolus philippinarum
AAAAACAGTTGAGATCCCCACCCCTAAACCATATATATTCTTAGTGGGCATGACAAAACAAGTTTAGTGGTCATCCCCGGGGGTCGGCCCCACATACATACATACATATTTATGTTTGTGGTTCACTGATGGTTTCAGCTAAGCAGAGTTTATTGAAGCAGAGTTTATTTCGCAGAAGATATAATCATTCAATAATAATTATTAATATTTGTACATTTATATTCCATGTATATTGATTTATAGTATTAAGATAGCTTCAGTGATTCAAACTTGAAGGAAATATTTCTTAATTTACCAGGTTAGCACAAATAAATACATCAACATTCACTGTAAGCTCGTGATAACGATCAAGGTCTAATTGTCAATGATACATGCGTTCACAAAAATTCGTGCATTTCGACTTTTGGGAGCGGGGGGATGTGCAGTCTCTGACTGCTGCGTTTCATTTGGTATGTTTTGTATTATATATATTAGGTAAATATATATACTGAGCAGTAAAAGAAACAAGCATTGTACATGTCATATTGATTGAGAATAATTGGTCATTATTACTGTTTACACCCCCTTAACACATACGTCAGTATAACAATATGTATTGCCACTCTAATCAATGATGTTAATGACGTCAACATGAGTGGTAATGATTGTCATGAATGTTACTCAAATCTAAGATACTGATATTCTACAACTTAATGGCACCAGGTACATAGGGCAAAAGATATATCCTTGTCAATACATAAAAATGCAAATACCTGGTCTGTCAACTAAAATGTCGACAATATTTTACACACCTTAATATGGTGAATCTTTTTTTTTAAATCACTTTATATATTCAGACTGTTTTTGATATTTTCTTCTCGCTTTTACAAAATATTTCACATCACATGAAAAATTGTTTTCTAGATAATGAATTAACAATTATCTCCGGTTTTATTTTTGGTGGTTCACACTATGAGTACGGTAGTTCTTAATGTCGTCGTTTTATTTCCTTGCCTTGTGGCTATGTCAAGTCCTTGGTTTGTCTTTGTTTTTTTTTTCACGTTTTGCCATGTCTTTTGACTTTGATTTTTGTAATCATCTCTACCCTTGTTCAGTTGGTATTCTACTGTCGTTGTTTCGGCTGTTCTGTTTTCTTAATTTGAATATCACCACTATATTTCTAGTTTTTTGTACACAATTTTATTTTGAATTCCGGGTGTTACCCGTCGAAATTTTTGTTCAATACTGCAAACCAGTGTAATGAAAGAGTTGCTTTGGTCGTTCATTTATTAACTATTTTGTCTTGTTTTGTTTTTGTTTTTTTGTGTGTGTGTTGTATTTTTCGTTTGATGTCTAGCAATACTGAACATTTTTGTCATTAGATCTTCAACTGGCTATCTATCCAAGTTTCCGAGTTTTTAAAGTACTTTTTGAGATGTTTTGGAATTTTTGGTGTTTGTAAAACTATCATATCAAGTAATGGAAGCGAATTTATTACGAGTTGTACCAAAACTTCGGAAACCAAGTGAAACAGAGCTTCCATTGCTTGGTTCTACCGTGTTGTCGTGCAGTCTGCCTCCTGTTCATTTACTTCATATCATCTTATTTTTTATTTAAGACTCGAGTTTGTCTGTCCTGTAACGTAAAGTCCATAAAAAATTCCCTGTGTGAGGGATGTATGCTCTCTATATATTTCAGCTACGGAATACATGTTTTTTAGAGATTTTCTTATGTTGATACTTATAATACTTTCAAATGTTGTCATTTTTTAATTATTTTTTAGGCTCTAAATATTATTTACCTCCTGTTTATCTCACTATTTTATAAAGCATCGTTTTTTTGTACAATTGTTTTGATGAGTGCCCTGTGTTTGTCTATATGTTGCATTTGACACTAGTGCTTTCGTCGGCAACGGATGACAGTGATTGTAAGAGCACTTTGCAATTGTTGACGATCCTGCATCAATTGGGTAAGAAACATGAATGTAGTGTTGTTCGATAATTAGTGATGAATTCCTTCCAAATCGGAAAGGCTCATTGTTGAAATTATCGTTCAGGGAGCTACATGTATGACTTGTACAAAGTGTTTTCCTACTTTTGGTTAATACCGCGCTTTCGAACCTACTTTACTGACCGGTAAAATAGGTTTAGCGATAACAACTTACAGTAAATGGAGGTTAACATAATATTTAATTTTGAAAACCCCCATTACTACTGGGTAATTGGGGTTTTTGTCGGTAAACCATGATTACCGGTCGATAAACCTAGTTTACCAAAATTTTGGTTAATTCCGCTTTGTTAAATCTACTATGCCACTTGGTTATGTAGGTTAAGCAAACTTATAAGAAGCGAAGGTAAACATGTATCTTATTTAGGAAACTGAGCAGTAATTTGGGTTTTCTCTGCTAAACTACATATATGATTACTGACCCGGTAAACCTAGTTTTAGGGTTAAACCGGTTTATGGGTACCCAAACCTCCCCTTTCTCTAACCCGTTTCCCTATAGTATAATAAGTATATGTCTGCTTATAGCAAAAATATGCCCTTCAATTGTGTTATTGGACCTTCCATTATACAATGTTATTCTTTTGTAAATATAGTGAAAAAATAATTTTGACCAATTTTTAGAACTCTGTATCTTTTTTGACATATCCATGACCCCCAATTTTTTTGCATATTTTTAAAGCATATTGCTCAAAGTTTCATTGTATAAATTCAAAAAAAAATCTTATGTCAGAAACCAAGACACCCCAACTATCTTAAGATGCAAAGTCAGACAGACTAATTGAATTGTAATTTCTGAGTAAACATGGGATTCAGTAGGTCATTGCTAGTTATTTTGTTAAGGGGCCATTATTAAAAACAATGTATTCGAATTGAACAATGTAATAACTATAACATGGATATAAATTGGATATTATTTTAACTATAAATATGTCATTGTAAAAATGCAGTTAATGGACGACGTGATTTAAACGCTTGATTTTCACGATATGATGGCACTACCTTTAAAAAATCGTTCTTATATTATAGTAAAGACAGTCTATGAAACACATTGTAAAATATGCCATTGCAAATTTACTTCAATTTTTTTACCATGAATTTCGTGCTTGAAATTGTTAAGCACATACTAACGTTTCAGGTGTCCGAGATAGCTTTGATAAACAATTAAGAAGTGACCCAAAATAACACAAATCTTCTTAGGATGGTCTTTGAATGTGTGTTTTGCGAATCTTGAGATGTTTGTGAGAACACATTACCAGGTTGAATACCATTAATTGTAAGTGAACACGTCGGTGTCATTAGAGTTTTATCATATGACTGATTGTGAAACTTGAATATCTGAGCATGCAATACTGCTTATGCCGTTGTGTCCTTGTACCAAAGAACATGAAATGAGGTCGCTTCTCTGACCCACGAATTCCTTATTGTAATTAAAATTGATTTCTGAAAAGATATTTGTTTGGAATGTTAATCCTTGCCGAATTGATTTAGCCAATGTGGCATTTGTAAATCATAATTATGTTTTAAAAAAAATAACTATCAATGTGATTTAACAGTCATAAGAATTGTAATGTATAAAAGTGATTGATAAAGGATATAATTTATTATCATCTTTTAAATTAAAGTATTCATTAGACATATTAAACAAATAAATGAGACCTTTGTATCATTTGTTATTCGGAGATTTGGTTTTAATGCAAGAAAACAACAAACAAAATACTGAATGTAATAAAACAACATGCTCTTTAACTTTTAAAGGAGAACAATTTAAGTGCTGATATCAAGCTGGATATCAGGAAAATCTCTGATTTGCAGCAGTTTTGTGGACAAATGGTATGTTGTATCCTACCGAATATTTTTTTATATCCATACACGGAACGCCGAGATGCTGATTAATAACAAAATACCGAAAATGAATTAACCAATTAGTAATAGTTAAAGTATGTTTCAGAGTAATTAATTCAATTAAAGTGCTTCGTAAGAAAAGGAGTGGTCAAGATGCCTGAGCGTGCAGTCTTTAAACAAAGTAATGGAACAACGCTTTAAAATTTTTATTGTTCTTCATCTTGAAATCGCCATGAGGCTTTCAACAATTATCTGTGCTCATGCCTCATACTAAGTCCAAGACGGCCCCTAGCACTGGTTTGAGCGAAGTTTTTGCTAGATGTCGAGAAATGTCCCATCGATGTCAGTTTACCAATCAATGCAGGATCATCATCAAACTCTAAACGAAAACTTTAAGTTAAAATTCTTATTTTCCATAGCTTAAACACATATAAAGAGTAACAAAGCAATCAACAAAAAATTGTGAGTAATTGAGAAACTGCATATCATTTGAACCGGTATTTCAAAGATAATTAAATGTGTTTATTTTTCGAACAAATGAATTAACAGTTCTTTTGTCATGCTCGCACGTAACCATTGTACAAATATAAACAGGTAATTGTTCTTCTTATAAAGTCAAATTTAATAAGATTGATTGATTGATTGATTGTTGCTTAACGCCAACTTTAGCAATATTCCAGCTATATCGTGGCGTGAACTGTTGATATTAGTAATAAATATAAAAGTTAAAAAGGTCACTTAAAACATATGTAAAACTATGTACAGATAAAAATCATATAATAGATAGTTAAAGATAAATAGATCAAATTTGATGAAATTTAAAAATTTAATAAGAAAAATATCATAGCTTTTTAGCTCACCTTACCAAAGGCCATGTGAGCTTTTGCCATCACTTGGCGTCCGTCGTCCGTCATCGTCGTCCGTAATTTTTTCACATTTTGACTATTTCCTCTGAAACCACTGGACCAATTTTAACCAAACTTCACAGGAATGATGTATGGTAGGTCCTTCACAAAGATTGCCGACATTTTTCCGATCCGGTTAAAAACATGGCCGCCAGGGCCGAACATAATTTTAACACTGGACCCTATGGGACCCTATGGGAAACCGACATTTTGGTCAACAGAACAAAACTGAACCAAACTTCAAAGGATTTACTTAGATTACCGAAGTTTTTTGGATCGGCCAAAAAACATGGCTGCCAGCGCATAACATAGATCTCCTTGAACAGCTATCCTCAACCAGTCTTACCCATTGCCATAGCATTCAAACTTTTGACTTTTCTACACTTTATACAACCCTGCCACACAATAAACTGAAAACAGTAATTGCAGATTAAATACATCAATGTTTCTGCACAAAAAATTGAGAACGCAGATACACCTATTTAGTTATAGGGAAAGACAAGACATATTTTGTCAAGAACCACACTGATTCAAATAAGAAGTACACTGAGAATGACGTAATCAAAATGTTAGAATTTTTGATCGACAATATTTTTGTCGAATTTGGAGGTCGTGTTTTTTCCAACAGACAATAGGGATTCCTATGGGAACAAACTGTGCGCCGCTTTTAGCTGACCTTTTCCTTTACTCGTACAAGGCCTAGTTTTTACAAGGGCTTGTTCAAAGAAAACAAAAACATTTAGCCCAGTCCTTTAATTTCAGCTTCCGCTACATAGACGATGTACTTTCTCTTAATAATCCTAAATTTAAGGAGTATTTACATCAGATCTATTCAAATGAGCTCGAAATTAAAGAAACAACTGAAACATCTACTTCAGCTTCGTACCTAGATCTTTTATTGTATATTGACGAAGATGGACGTTTGAAATCTAAGCTATATGACAAGCGTGATGATTTTAACTTCCCCATTGTGAACTTTCCCTTTCTTAGCAGCAATATACCTACCTCTCCAGCCTATGGAGTGTACATTTCACAGTTGATTCGTTACTGCCGAGCATGTAGTTTGTACAGTGATTTTTTGAACAGAGCAAAAACACTGTCCCAAAAGCTGCTTAGTCAGGGATTTGTTCAACCTTTGTTAATTTCATCCCTCAAGAAATTCCATGGCCGTCACCATAGCATCATTGAAAGATATGACGTCTCAGTATCCCAAATGAAAGTGGACATTTTCAGCTGGATTCACGTCTTCCCGGATTTTAATACCGACTTTGACATTTTCCCGGATTGAATCACAGTGTGACGGGTGCTGTGAACAGAGCAGGACATGCTTACCCTTCCGAAGCACCTGATGTCACTCTCAGTTTCACTGGAGTTCACACTATGAGTGCCTTTGTTCTGAATGTTGTGATTTCTGTTTCTGTGCTTTGTGTCTGTCTTGCGTCGTTGTTTTTGTTTTTAGTGTCATTGTTTTCTGTGTTCTCGTTTTTGCCCTGTTTTTGGACTTCGATTTTTGTGAATTTCACTCCTTTGTTCCTTCGGTATTCTACTGTCGTTGTTTAACACGGGACCCTATTGTAAAAGCATATATTGGATAACTCCTCTGAAGCTACTAAAGCAAATTGAACCAAACTTTAGAGGAATGATGTATGGAAGGTCCTTTACATAGATTACCGAAATTTTTCCGATATGCCAAAAATCATGGCCGCCAGCGCAGAACATAGTTAAACATGGGATCCTATGGGTAAAGCATATATTTGCTATCTCCTCTGAAGCTACTTGAGCAAATTGAACCAAACTTTATAGTAATGGTGTATGGAAGGTCTTTCACGTAGATTGCCGAAAACCATGGCCGCCATCACAGAACATAGTTTAACATTTGACCCTATGGGAAAATCACATTTTCATTTTTCCTCTGATACCACTGAAGCAAATTCAACCAATCTTTACAGGAATGGTGTAAGGAAGGTACTTTACAAAAATTGCTCATTTAATTTCGATCCAATAAAAACATGGCTGCCAGTGCAGAACATACTTTTACATTTGAACCAGGTATGAGATAACCGTCCTTTAAATCATCATCTCTGAAACTAATCAAGCAAATTTAACTATATGTATAGATGGTCCTTTGCAAAAATTATTCATTTCAATAGGATCAGACAAAAAACGTGGATGCTAATGGAGAACATAGCTAAACATTTGACCCCATTGGTAAAAACATCATTTTGGTCATGCATTGCATAGAAGCATTTCGTCAGGTGAGCGATACAGGCTCAGTCTCAGCCTCTGGTTTGAAAAACTCATCAATGTGATGCTGTTCTGGACAACCTGTAATTAGTAAAATCTGTTTGTGACGTAATAGAAATCTAGCGAATGTAACTCCATTACCTTTATTCCAGTACTTTTGCTCTGGTCTGAAAACCGATTTCTTTATTTTATTTCTAAAATTTAGAAATGTTTGAACATCTTGTGTACAGCTCTGTGTTAAATATAAATTAGCCCAAATAAGGTTGCCCGTTCTCTGTCATATGTATCAGAGATTTTGATTTTGGTGTTCTTATTTCAAATATTTAAAGCAAAGTAAACGATAACTCCATTTTATTGTCAAAAATGTTCCATTAAAACGCTGATTTTTAAAAACGTAATTCATATTGATTTACATATCAACTTCAAAGCACAAAAATCCATATAAGCTTTCAAATTAATTTTGTTTTCAACATATTATCTTAAGACTAATTTGAAATGAAGATGCATATTATTGCATTACCTATTAAATGATAGAACGAGTACATGGAAAATGTCGTTTGAAATTGAAAACAACAATGCATCTTATAGAAGACAAGGTTCAATATTGAACTGTATTTGTATTATGGAATAGCTGACAGGTATTTTTGTCATGACACGTAATTAATATTTTCAAATTTTTCGATATAAATTTTATATATTAGGCATGATAAATCATGTGAGAATAGAACTAGTATTCTTAGTGCTTAGCTTGTAATTCATTTCTTCATATCTTTGACATGAAATAGGTATCCTGTTAAAGTAGACCAAAAAAAAAAAAAAATCCGTGCGAAGTTTTGTTGAAGCATACATGTAAGAGGACATGAATATCCTCGTACTATTAAATCCGACTCCTCAAGAGACATCGCCTAATTAACAGTATAGGAACCTGTGCGCCGAAAATAATTTTATAATTTTTTCTGTATGCTGTGTAACGTAACACGAATACACATACACGTCTGGTAAGCATTGGACATATTTTCTTGTTCTGAGATATAATTTTATGTCTTTCATGTTGACATTGGTGATCTCAACAGTCATTCAACAGGAAAGACAAATTTCTTTGCTAAAATGTGTCTTTGTGTGCAACATATTGACAAGAGGACAACCTACTGTGCTTTCTTTTTGATAGAAAGAATACCCATTGAACAAAAATTCAACTTATTAAGTAAACAGTTGTGCTGTATGTCTGTTTAGTTTTACAACTGTAAGCTTATTGGTTTTTCGTTTTTATATCGCAAAAATATTCTATCGCAGAAATATTAACAATGCAGCTACCCATACAATCAAAATCTTGTATGAAATTTAAATCTTGCACGTTGAGGGCTGGATGTTTAGTTTTTCATGAAAACCAGCGAAATAATAAACTTTATAATTTAATGAAGTGTCATTAAAATCTTGAAATCACAATTTGACAATATTGTCGTGGTGACAATTTCCGTTGATATTTTAAAGTGAGACATTATAATTGCAATTTCAAAGTATTTTATTATTTGTATTTTTTTCTAATCTTCACAGTTTTCATTACTTATTTACTTATCCATTGCATTTAAAAAATATCACAGATGTCGAAACTTGAAAAAGACTTTAGTGACAGCTCGTTAATCTCATTAGCAATTAACTCTATTATCTAATATTGACTTTACTAAATTAAGTGCTTTATCTTTTAAAAGGTATAAATATTGTTATAAGTGTATTATGTTCAGTTCGGAGTTGCCTATGATTTAGGTAACACAACCGACCACGAATAAAAAGTTAAATTTACATCGAATTCACAGTTTATTTATCGACGTAGTGTAAATCAAAATTGGACCAAAAACCTCACTACGACAATATCTAAGAATATTGGCACCATATTATTTGGGTTTTGTGCTGCTGATGAGGAATTAATTTCCGAAATGGCCATACAATTAATTAAATCATTAACATTAATTATAGTTTGAGTTAACATATGTTCTATGGCCTCATGTTCATTTACTCCATATCTTTCGTAAAATACACACCATGTACAACGTAAACCCCATTTAAATGATAAAATTATTTTCTTTTCTTATTAAAAATGAAGAAAAGGCTTACTTTTTCGCGTGCGGTTCCCTGGTGGATTGTGGCATGTGATTGTGGTTTACGGCCATTGTAGGTGTTTCCTGTTATCTTTCTTATATTAATTCACCTTTTAATTAAAAAAAAATGGAAAAAAGACTTCAGATAAGAACGTCAATAAGATATTCCAGGCGCGCAGGTTCCTATACTGAGAAGTTCACATGAAATAAGTGAGTATCGAGATCAAGTGTCATGACAGAGTCAACATATCCAGCTTTACACGCGACACAGGAAACGTGAGAAATTTAGAATCTAACACCTGGGGAAGTGAGAGACGGGAAAATCTCAGACACCCAAGGGTAAGACTTCCAGTCTCGGACGAAACATGCTTGGTCCGAGATGATTGAAACCTTACTCGAGAGTGTCTGAGATTCTCTTGTCTTGCACTCACACTTTGCAACTGTATTTAGGTAGTATATACACAGATCCAAACAGCCTGAAATATCGTCTCCGATTCGACTGTTCACAAAAGGAGTTCCTGACACCGTGAAAAATTAGTACAGTTAATTTCTACCTTTACACAAGTCATGTGTTTAGAGGATCCTAAATTTCCTTTTTTTTTTTTTTTGGTTTCTTTTTTTTTCTTTTGAAAATCAAATTATAGATTTTCAGCAAATCAACTTATAGTACATTCCCATGTTAATTATCTATCTTGTGTTTCCTATTTATATTCCATTGGTTATTTGTTTTCTGTCGGATTTTACACATATTTCAGTAAATGGAGATCAAAGTGTTTTGGTTTATCTGCACTGAAGAGACATAATTTGTCGAAATACGCATATGCAAAAAGTAAATTCACAGGATCTTCTGTATTTTGTTAATAAGTTCTTAAAGTGTTTTTGAAGCAACTAAGCATTTTAGAGCTAAACAATGCCGATTTTTTTTTTTTTTATTGAATAGTAGTAAATGCTTCGATGTGATTTCTGAATAGATGATAGTTTTGCATACAGCTCTAAGTAATATGAATGATAATATATTGGTAAAGTAAGCTGAAAAGGTAAAATACTTGATTCTGAATGCCAACATTGATAAAAATTGTCTGAATAGAATTTAAAAGCCTAAAGATATGAAACAAATAAAGGGATATGGGGTAAATGTAAATTATACAGAATCACTACAAAAACATGTAAATGTAAGCATATGGAACATGCACAGCGCTTTAATTGTCAAAAATCTTGCTGTGAAATTTTCATTTTTTTTCTTTACCTACAATAGATCATATGTGATTCATACTTCAAAATTAAAGAAGGTTTAAATCATAGGAAAAATAAGCGGTTAACCAGGGTATACCATCTTAATTTCTGCAGAGGCCATTTCGACATCTTATTTTACGATTTATTTTACTTATGTCTCTTTCAGCGCAAATCAAATCATAATATTTGACAGACAATAAAGCAAAATATGTTATAATTTCATAGAGACAAATAACCAATGGAGCTAAATCAGCTTAGAATGGGGCTTTGCATGGGGGTGATATTTATGAGATTTAACATTTTCACAATAACTGTTGCTTTATCACTCTCGAGCATGTTATTTATACAGTAATTGTACGAAGAGGTACAACAATAATTCTAGGACACTTACAAGTCGCGAATATGTTTAACATCTGTCACTTTCGTCAAATCAGATATTGTACAAACGTTGCACATCTGAAATGGGAACATTTTCATCAAGACTAATAAATCTTAACGTCTTAAGAAGTGTCAAAGGGATTTCAAATAATTGTAATTTTTTTTTTTAAAACTGAAAAAGTATTTAAAGCGAAATAAAATCGGAAGGTTGCTGATGTTGTTTTTTTTTTAGATAAAAGTGATAAGAATTGGATGGAAACCGAACTCTTCTGAATTTTTTAAAAGTATAACATAAGGAACATTGAACAAACGTGTGTGCGGACACAGATACGAAGTGAAAGATAACAAGTCCTGATTTCAACCAGCCGGATCATTCGATCGTAAATATAAAGATCAGGATTATTGAGAAACAAAATTAGAGGTCTAAAAACGCTACCTTAAGTACACCTTACCGTTTTCAAAACGAGGAGTTATGGGTCAAAAGCTTAATACAGCAATACTTTATGGTTGCAATTATTACATAAAAAGTGTAGGTAATCTTTCAATTCCAGGATGCAGTTCTGTGAATGTGATAGGAAAAATGAAAGGATGAATATTTTCAATGGAAGCCAGCGAAAACCACGTAATCATGGACACAGGCATATACCGCCCCACATCTACATGACATTTCAATTAGTAGTCTTCTTCCATTTTTGAAAAATTCCACTGAGCATGCATCATATTCGTACAAAATTGTATTCCTTGCAATGTCATTCAAACCTTTTTGGTTTTTCTAACCTTTATACAACCTTTTCATATAATAAACTTAAAACAGTAATTTCCTATCTGATACATCATTGTTTCTGTACCAAGAACGAAGGTATTCCTATTTGGTAATAGGAAAAGAAAAAACATAATTTGTTACGAAAAACAGATTCAACTAAGAAATACAGTGAAAATGGCGTGATAAAGATGCTTGAATTTTTGATCGAAAAAATTTTTGTTGAATGTGGAGGCCACATTTTTCAACAGACAATAGGAATTCCTATGGGGACAAATTGTGCGTCACTTTTAGCAGACCTTTTCCTTCTTTTCGTATGAAACAAAGTTTTTACAAGGGCTAACACAACAAAAACAAAACCCACCGGCTCAGACTTTTAATTTCAGCTTCAGATAAAAGATGATGTACTTTCTCTTAATAACCCAAGATTTAAAGAATCTACCCTAGTGAACTTGAAATTAAAGAGACAACCGATACACCCAATTCTGCTTCATAACTTTACCTTATTCATGGACGTCTGAAATCTAAGTTATATGACATACGTAATGCTTTTGACTTTCCAATTGTGAACTTTCTTTTCTCTGCAACAATATACCTACCTACCAAGCATATAGAGAAAATATTTCACAATTTATTCCTTATTGTAGACCGTGTAGTTCATACAGTGACTTTGTTGAAAGGGCAAAAGCACTGTCAAATAAACTGCTGAGTCGGGGATATGTTCAGCCTTTGTTACTTTCGTCCCTTCAGAAATTCTATGACCGTCACCACGACATCATAGATACAAATGTAGATATGAAATGTCCGTGTCACAAATGAAAACTGACATTTTCAGCTAGATAACGTCCTCCTGGATTTAACATTACCGGTTTTGACTTTTCCCTGGATTGCCAAACTAACAGTGTGACGGGTGATGTATACAGAGAAGGACATGCTTACCTTTCCGGAGCACCTGATGTCACCCTGTTTTTTGAGAGTTCACATTGTTAATGCTTTAGTTTTTGTGTTGTATTTGTAGTGTTTGTGGGATTTGTAGGCATGTGGTGTCTTTTGTCTTCTGGTGTTCTTGTTTTTGTCTGGTCTCTAGACTTTGATTTATGTATTCTAGTGCCATTATTTTATGCATGAACGAATGTGACTAAATACATAGGATTTATTGAAATGTTGCCACAATGCTCCTAGAGATGCAATAAAATGAAATTATCAAATAAAATATGGGGATTCGTGGGCAAAAATTATTACGCTTTTGAACCAGCTGCTCGAAAATCTGACAAATATTCTATGAATGACAGTGTGATATGTGCAACATGTATACCCTTCTTAGGACACATGCCACTCTTTGTTTTTACAACAGCTCGCACTTTGAGTGTTATTAATGTTCGTATAGTGTGTAAATGTATTTTTTCTATTTTTTTATCACTGATTATTATCTAACTTAAACATCTTAAATTACTGAGAATCCTAATCTAAAAAGCCATGTCAGACGTCGCCAAAGTGACAAAAAATTACTTATCGTACTAATGGAACATTACACTGGGCGTATTTCGAAAAAAATCACAGATACTTTTGGTCTGAGGTCTTAATGTCTTCAACAGCGATGATTAAGCGATTTATAACTATATATCGTACTTAATATGCATATTATTAACTTGAATCATTCGAGTTTTTCCCATTTTCCAAAGGGAAAACAAACTAGTAGCTCACATAAGTCTCACCTGGCCAATGATATATCCGTGAAATGTTTAGTATCAAAAGTTCTATTAGGTGGTGGACCATCAATATAACAATTACGGATTACATGTATAACAGTTTTCACAAATAGAACAATGTAAATCTTAGATCCATAGTGGAAACCATTGTGGATTACTAAATGACATCAAGTAAACTGAAACATGATTTTTAAAGGACCAAATGAGAATTATTGCTACTAGCTTTGATTACTCTGAATGGGAACATCAAAGGAATTTTATTATTTAACTTGGTTAAATTTGTTTACGGGGTTCAGTGGAGATCTTAAAATGCCTTTGTTAAAGGGGCACATTTCAAATAATATTCACTGCTTGCCGTCATCTAGGATGCATTGTAAATAAAAAATCTCAAACTCTGAAGGGCCATAATTAAATTTAATAAAAAAATTTCCAGCGTTTGTTATAAAAATGCCCGTATATATCAACTATGTAATAATGGTGAAATAGGCAACGAGTTTCAGTTTTGTTGTGCAAACCAAAACATTGAAAACTTACGTGCAAAGTATTTAACAAATTACTATTCTAGCAGACCAAATTATTTCAAAATGGAAGGTTTACTTTCACTCTGTAATTGTGAAGTACTAAAAAGATTTATATTTATTTGTTGAAAAGGTTTGAAAACTTTTATAATTATAAGTATTGTGATTATATGCTGATATATTTATTATTTACTTATGCAGGCTCATTCTGTTGTTGTTTGTAATTATGTTGTGCATATTTGACCTCATGTAACACATGTTAATAAATGTCTGAGTGTTTTCTAATTAAGTTCTATAAGGTCTCATGTTAAACAATACTACACATATAGTTTTTGACACCGAATTATCCACAAATTAGGAGACCGTTTACCTTATACAAAACCGCCATGGAACCTTAAAACGAGTCCTCCCTAAAATCCATGTTTTTTAATCTCTATAATATCAATAAATCTTTTTTTTTCTTCTTCTTTTTGTTATATATTCATTTATGGACATACGTCAAAAATGACACTTTCTGGCTACAAAACCACACTGGAAAATTCGGGATGTCAACGATGGATTTGAAAATTTAGAAAAGAAAAATACTAAAATTCCAAAGTATTTATAGACAATAAATTTCGTTATGCTTTATACGTGTTTCAATGAGTAATCTCTCATCAGCAGCATTAGAATAAAATAATATAATAGCCATAATCTAAAAATTACTCGTTACCAAAAATATCAAAATAGGAGGTAAAATCCAGTACAAGGAACAGCCTCAAAGTACCATTTACGGATGAAGCCGTAGTATTTTAAGGTATTAGAATTTTAATAAAAATAGTAAATATCTATAAAACGCAAGATAAATTTTCACGTCTGACAAGTTTGACTACTGGGCTGTGAATACCCTCGGCTCGGGGACCTCAGAGCCACCAGCAGTGACATCGGCCCAATGGTTCTAAAATGTTAAAATCATCACGTTTGTCTTCAATTCTTGTTTTCCGTCGCCAGTTTTGTTAATAACAAGGAACAGACCCTAATACGCCAATTAAAGGGATACATGTATGGAATAAATATGAAAAGGAAAGGAAATGGGGTAAATATCAAGTAGACAACATCCCATATCCAGGTTCAAACGACCCAAAACAAAGCATCTAGGGGTCACCGTACGGTCTTCAACACAGTGAGGAACCTCACATCATAAAGCAAGCCCTAAATGGCCCCAAAAGGGTAAAAAGTGGATAAATCAATGGAAACAAACCAAATCCAATGACCCAAATATCAAGAAACTAAAATTTTATAAGAAGACACGGACAAGTCAATCACCAACATATTCCTCCCTTTGGACAGGCGCAAAAATTGCGGTGGGGTTAAACTCGTTTTTCTTGGATCCAAACCCTCCCCCTATGTGTGGTGAATGGCTATAAAATAAATATACAAAAAGACTCACAGTAAAAATCAAACTAGAAAAAAGTCCAACTTATCAAGACGAGTACCCTTACAATGAAGTACATAAAACATGAAGACAATACACACAGGTACTGTCCGAACAAATGCTCGCAGTTACTGACAGCTAGCTAAGGACATAATTTCCGTTGACTATGATATCAAGCCTTCTTACATATGAAACTTCAATTGAAATACTTCTAAATAGATTTGGTATAACAACGTCATCAATCATGAGAAAAGAACATGATATTGTGCAATGCCAAATACTGCCAATATGATTTTTTTTTAAATTTAGTTATGGTGTAAAGCATCTAGAAGATGATCAATATTTTGTCAACAAAAACCAGCAGTAACGATTTAACAACAAGGCTGTATTTATATCCTGTATGAATAAATTGTTCAACGGATTAATAAGTTTTGAAGGACAATTTTTGAATTTATGCGCTTTTTAAATGATATTGCCATAGAAGTTTGGATGTGAAATGCCCTGATGTATAAGAGCCCTGCATGTAGAACCACATTTTCTTAATAAGTCAATGTATCTATAATAAAATTTAGAGAATGTTTTCATCAATTTATGATATCTAAACCCTTGATGAAAAAGTTTTTCAGTGAGACAGATTTGGCTCGTTGAACATGGAACAAAATTCCAAATCCCTATAAATACATGGTTAGATTGAGCAAATGGAACAACGCTTTCATTGGAGTTCTTCATATTGAAGTCACCATGAGGCCTTTTTAATTTCGTATTGTTTAGTTTCCATTTACCTCGGATGCAAAACCGCGTGCAATCGCAACCGACAAAAAGTAGCTCCATGGAATGAGGGAGTAGATTTCTCCACAGGAAGGAGTAGAATTGCCCGGCATTTTTTTCTATTACAGTAGCTGAGTTATATTACAAGTCTTAAAAGAACACATTTACTTACAATTCATATATGCCAAAGAACCATTCAATACATGTAATTTCGCTTGTTTTATTTGCTAAAAGAAATCCAGCAGATGATTTCGTGTTCTCAAATACCTCGGACTTTTACTGACGTTTGATATAAAACACTGTTTCATGACGCTGTACAACGAAGGAAGCCATCAATCGAAAACCCGATTTCATTTGAAAACTTGCAATATCTACATTCAAGAAAATTTTGTTAAAAGCTAAGGAGTATCTCCCTCTTGCGTAGCTCTGTCCTTGACTGGGTTCGACTTTCCTATATGAGAACCCATTGGTGATTTGTTCTCTTTCAGGTTAAACATATTTCGGTTCATAGATTTCAAAATGTTTTAATTTGATCTGCACTTAACAGCCATAAGTTGTCGAAATGCACTTATGCAGAAACTAAACTCACAGTAACTTCGGTATTTAATAATTCATTACTGGGTGTACAGTTGTATAATTTATGGGGATCGATTCGTGGAATGAGAATTAGAAGTAGATATGCACTTCTATACATGAATTCTTGATCAACGAGACATTACATAAATTTCTGAATAGTAGTTATAAGGAGTTGGACAAACAGGAATTTGTCTTACATTTGTATGGAAAGACAAACATAACAATAAAGTCATAATGCTCAGCAATTTTTTAGGTTTGGGGTGATAACTAGTAATTTTGGCTGTTTTGTGATGCATTAAATGTTATGCCATGATGTAAGCGATTCCTCCATACTGCCCTGAAGTTTTGATTTGCTTTCTCTGATATTTCCCTTATATGTGTAAAATCATCAGTTCACTAGATCTGAAGGTTACTATCACGTTAATGATGTAATTTATGTCCCAGTTTTTCTGGATTTTTATGCCCTCAGATCGAGGATCGGGGGGCATATTATTTTGTCCCGTCTGTCTATTTGTCTGTGCGTCCGAAACTTTAACCTTGGCTATAACTTTTTAACTATATAAGGTAGACTTTTGATACTTAGCAAGTGTATAGGTCTAGTCAAGAGGAACATAAATATGCAAAAAAAATTAGGTCAGGTCAAAGGTCAAGGTCACAGAGGTTAAAAAGGGGTAAATTTGGCTATTTTCACATATCTGACTGTAGAATCCTTATTATTTATCGTATTGAGACGGGGTTTGTTTAATGTTATTGCTAATAAAATTGCGCAGCTGATGTATGTCAACAGATTTGAGGTAGCATTTACCGTTTTTGAGAAACAAGAGGCCCAAAGGGGGACAAATGGAAAAAATTGAATTTTTAAATTTTTTGTCGGATCTTGATGCAGTATTTTTCTGTAAGTTTCTTATAGCATATTTGAACAGATACTTTTAACAATTAAAACAATTTCAATTAACAATTGGCCCAAAGGGGCTTCATCTGTTTCAGAATAAAGGGGTTAAATTTGGTGTTTTTATGGTGGTAATTAACAACTTTTGAACTATGTAAGATAGGCTTTTAATACTTGGCAAGTGTATATGTCTTGTCAAGAAGAACATAAATATGCAAAAAATTAGGTCAAAGGTCAAGGTCATAGGGGTCGAAAGGGGTAAAATAGGGTATTTACATATATATTTCTGTAGAATCTGGGGGCATATGTAGTGTTTCACAAACACATCTTGTTTAATCAGTTTCTGGCATTTTTAACATTTCCATAAAAAACGAGGATAAGAAATACTCTTTATAATACATTTTTTTTGGCGAGTAACGCCATATTTAGATATCAAATGTTCATATCTATTATAAAACTTCCTAATTGTATTAAAAAATTCATGAAAGTAAAAGTTTGGCTGTGATAGTACGGCTACGTTCATTAAAAACTAGAGTAGAACAAACTCATGCGAATCATACTAGTTGAAATATATACACCCCGTAGGATGGAGCTACAGTAATTTCGCCGTCAAGAATAGTGATAATGATTTTCCCTGGTAAGAATATCATCAATATTACTGCTGTTGCTGTTATCCTTGAAAACAGATATACGTTTATCATTGTTTTGTATGGTTCCGTTCTGATAGTATTGTTCGTAATAGAACAGAAAAAGTTCTGCAACAACGACAGTAGAATACCGAAGGAACAAAGGAGTGAAATTTACGAAAAGCGAAGCCCAAAGGCATGGCCAAAACGAGAACACAGAAAACAATGACGCCAGACACAAAACAACGACGCTAGCAAAGCAATGAGATGTGCACAATTTGTTCCCATGGGACTACCAATGAGATGTTGATAAATAATGTAATCAAAACAACAAAACTTTTGTCCAGCACAAGATTGACAGCATTTACCATGTCATCACATGATAAGGAACACTGATTATAAGAAAAGAATCCTTGCGTTTTGCTGAACATATGCACTGCAGACCAGAAAATTTGAAAACGGGTAATAATTGTTATTTATGTCAAATTATATCTCGTTCTTTTAGATCACATCAAAACATCTGAAATATGCATAAAAGCTGATTAAAGAAATATAGCAAATATAATCTAAATGAAAAACCAAACTGAGCCAAGGATATACTCCTTAGGTTTAAACAAAAGTTTACTAAATTTAGAAAATGTATACGTAAATTTCCAAATAAAATCGATTTGTGGACAAGCACTGAAGTACTCCATTCTTGGCTTGTGAATACCTTTGATGACTAATAGTCAATAAGCAGAATAATTTGCCCCGTGGTACGTGTTATTAATAACCTGATACCAAAATTTCTGTAAATTTTATTTCTACAGAAGGCTATTTCCACAACTCGTATCTCTTCAGCGCAGATCAAATAAAAAAAAGACCATAACAAATTTGTGTAAAATTAGATAGAAAACAAATAGAACTAATATGATCAAATGGAAAAGACAAAATCAGATAAGGACAGAGATATGAACGGGGGGGGGGGTTACTCTAATAAAATTGTTATTTTATGTGAATTTAACAGTTTTGGAGCTTGTAATATATACAGTATAGCTTTTGAAAAGAGGAAAACCAATGTCAAGGAAACAAGAATGTTTTGCAATTGTTACTGTCGTCACAGAAGAAATTCTATGGATTCACCACGGTATAATATAGATAGATATGACAAAAGAGAACAATGTAGCTAGATTTAATGTCTTCACGGATTTGACATTACTGGTTTTAAATTGAACTGCAGTGACTCACTAACAGTTTGAAATATGCCGTATACGGAGCAGGATCGTGTCCTCTGTCACTCTTATTTAAGTACAGTATTATTGTTTTTTTTTCAGTATCTAAGAAGTCTAGGTATAATATATGTTCTGCTATGGTTGAAATGAGAATTTTTAAATAGAATTAAAGCATGAGTGGTCGGTCGAGTCAGTTTCTTGGTATCCCAATTTTAACCCCTTTTGGATCGGATCAGTATGTAAAAATTAATAAAGTTTAAACCTCATATCACGTGCGACTTTGCATGAATACGTGATGTAATACTAGTTTCTGATGAACATAAGGATAATATTTGGTTAGTTTTTCTTTCACCCATTTAGCTTCGAAAAAGATATACTTGGCTTAATCGGTTTTACATTACAAAAACAGAATAACAGCAAACACCTACAATGGCCAGGAACTACAACCGCATGCCACAACTGATCTACCATGCACCTGAATAACTCAAATTACTGAAAATCCTGATATAAAAAGCATGTTAGATTATAACACAGGGCGTGTCAAAAAAAATCATAGATGCAAGTAACAGTTTGGCTGATTTTTCAAGTTGTAGCGCCTGAAGTAAGAGATACAAGGAATGACTAGTTTTGTTATCAGGCGGTTTGCTAGTTGTTTTCATACGCCATTTTTTTTAACTTACAAATGATATTATGTTATTTGAACAAATATTAAATCTATCAGGAATTATGTATGCTTCATCGCTTCTGATTGAATATTCACGAACATATGAAATGAACCTTAAAGCATTTTTGTGGCTCTTCGTTTAAAATTCGCTTTGGTACTTTACAAAGAGATCTACACAAATGATTCGTTTTGCTGCTATACGAAGAGATCTACACAAATGAAATGACAGAAATTTATGGCTTTTGTTTATAAAGAGACTCCTTTTTAGCTCACCTGGCCAAAGGCTATGTGAGCTTTTGCCATCACTTGTCCGTCCGCCCGTCGTCCGTCCGTCCGTCCGTTAACTTTTATTCAAAGATCTTCTTCTCTGAACAACTGGGCCAAAACTAACCAAACTCGACCTGAAACATCACCAGGGTATGCTCTTTCAAGTTTGTGATTTTTATGACTGTAGACCAAACAACATGGCTGCTGTTACTAATATTAGAATATTGGGGAAAATTGCTGTTTTTTGCAAATTACTCGAAAACCATTACAGATATCAAATTTCTAACATGAAATAAAAATGTTAGCATGATGAGATCTACCTGCCCTGCAATTTTGGAGAATATCCGTTTACCCGTCTTGGAGTTATTGCCCCTTTTCCGTAAAAAATTCAGTTTTTTGTTACTTTTAGTCTTATATACTGAAAATGGTAGAAGATAGAAGCAAAGTTTATATAAAAAAATGGTCAGCATAGTGAGATCTACATGTCCTGCAAATTTGAAGAAAATCTGACAACCCACATAGGAGTTATTGCCGCTTTTTCTTTGAATTTTCACAATTTTTTGATGTTTTTACTTTCATTTCAAAAACTGTTTAAGATGAAGGTTAAATGTGAATTGCAAAAGTGTTGAGGTTTTCCAGAACTACAATTTCTACAAATGTCCAGCAGGTTCGCATCTCATCTAAGATGGCCGCCGGCGGGGAACATAGTTTAACATAGGACCCTGTAGGAAATGCATACAAAGATCTCCTCTGAAACCACTGAGCCAATGGGGACCAAATTTTGTCACAGTAGTCTTTGGATGGTTCCCTTTAAAGTTTGTGATTTTTATGTTCGTACTTCATCCAAGATGGTCGCCAGCACAGGACATAGTTTAACATAGGACCCTATGGGAAATGTATTCAAAGATCTTCTCTGAAACTACCAAGTCAGGCTGAACCAAATAGTCACAATAGTCCTTGGGTGGTCCTCTTTGAAGTTTGTGATTTTTACGTTCATACCTCATCCAAGATGGCTGCCAGCATGGAGCACAGTTTAACATAGGGACCCTATGGGAAATGCACTCAAATGTCTTCTCCTCTGAACCCACTGAGCCAATTGGAACCAAACTTGTATCAATAGTCTTTAGATGTTTCCCTTCAAATTTTGTGATTTTTATGTTCATATCTCTTTCAAGATGGCCACCAGCAGTGAATGTAGATTAACATAGGGACTCTATGGGAAACGCATTCAAATGTCTTCTCTGAACCTACTGAGCCAATTGGAACCAAACTTGGTTACAATTGTCTTTGGGTGATCCCTTCCAAAGTTTGTGATTTTTAGTTTGTACCTCATCCAAGAATGAAAATGTAACATCTGGTGAACTGATTTATAGTATGAATGGGTGGTCTATTGGTGACAATGAATAAAACCAGTCACCAGGTGAGCGATACAGGCTCATGTGAGTCTCTAGTTTTATTTCAGTAAGAATACATCATTCTTACTTCATTTTACTAAAAACAACACTTGACCAACGCCTTGATACAAACATATTATTGATAATACATTCGACATTTAAAAAAAAATAAAACATCATAGCAGTTCCACAGATTTAAACATTCCATAATTTTTACCTTTTCCTGTAACATATTTTCGGCAAATTTACTGGAAACTTTCTCTTGATTATTTAGGAAAAAATATAATATGACCTCTTTAAATCTTAAAAACAAATCCAGTATACATGTAACTATTAACTGCAATCTAATATCTACAACTTTCAAAAAATGTACTTATAAACAATAAAAGGATATGATGTAAACGCAAATGAGGCAGTCTCTACATATACATGGTAAGACCATGCACTGCAACAACACTTTT
>MJUU01001529.1:148380-162183 GCA_002080025.1 Modiolus philippinarum
TTTTCTTTTCTTTTTCATGTGTTGTGAACCCAAAAATCCATGCATGCATGCATATAGAGCCCATTTATAAAATGCATATAACTAGGACACATATATCTTTTTAAGGAATGCTTGGGTATTAGGCATGTACTGACTACACCAATCAAGTTCCAAGTAGGATTAAACATATTTGAATGGTCTCGAACATTTGGTCATATTCTCAGTGGGCAAACAAAATAATGATACCTTCCACAATGTCTAAAATATTGACATTTTTATTATCATTATTATTATTACTGTTATGTGAAAACTTACTATTTTTTATATTCAAATTATATATTTTTGTTTGCTATCTGTATGTTTATTTGTGTTTGTTCTGTATTGGATTACGCAATATTGTTTGTTCCTGCACTTGTGACAATGCTTTATCCAATAGAATATTATTAATAATATTATCTGTGATGCTTATTTCGAGAAGAACTACCCTAGCAGCTGTGATTGCCCATCGTTGCCTTATCGCTATGACAATTGGGGACATATATTAAGGGCGGACTTCCACATCATTGCAGATAAAGAAGCTCGATGGTTCTCTAGAGGGGGCCTTATAATTGTATAAAATGGTGCAGACAGACATGCCCTCAATATGTTTAAAGAAGGTAACCGACAGAATTAAATTTTATAACTCTTACCTCCTAGACCATCTGATAACAGAATTATGTCAAAATTGAGAGAATTTGGTGAAAAAAATATGTTTGTGCCTGTCGACCAAGCTTCAAATAACGTTGCTATTGTGGCAGAGAGAAATTTTATGTCAATTTGTATATAATTCATTTAAGTACTTTTGATTAGGTTTTCTTAATAAATTAGTTTGTGAAATTAACATCCTATGTTTATTTCAGATTATTACAACCATGTGCTTATGTTTACATTGGACATGTATACATACATGTCAAACAGGTTTTAATTAATATTTATAGATTTACCTTACTGTTTACATTCTATTTTAATTAAGGTTATATACTTTAAACCCTTAACCTTGTATTTCTTTAAATTGGTTGGTCAGTTTGGTCACATGCATTTTTTGGAGGGAACTTTCATTGTTATTTTGGGCACTCCATAAAAATCATTGTAGTTGTCAGGTGGTGATATATTTTGGTCTGATGGTTTGACTTGAATTTGAAGATATTTGATTCTGTGATTCTATTTAGTTTCTAATGAAGGTTTGACACAGTATGACGTAATGATGTAATCCACTTCTACTTATTGATGTGATGTGATTTATTACACATGGGGTTGTAGACCCTTGCACCTCATGTGAGGGTTATTTAATGACTACTGTTATGTTTCAATCTCAACAAAAATTAAAGAATCCAAAACGCGAGATGTGTTTGTTATTTACAACGAAAATCCCAGTGGTTTCACTATCACTTGAAAAAAACTTTATCTATATCTAACAAGACAAACTGGCCAGGGGCGTAGCTGAGTTCAAATGATGTGCAAGCAAAATTTGGTCTTGTGAATTGATGATGACCCGCGAAGCGGGAAACCCACCTCGTGAAGCGAGGTGGTCCTTACGGCAGTAGGTCTGGGAGCCGCTCAAGGCCCCAGAAGCTCTGGAATAAGATATGCAAAATCCTACAACCTGGTACTCCCCTAGCATCTAATTTCATTCTCATAAACATAGGTTTTAGAGACGTATGTATGGAAAAATCTCAAATATTTTTTAAGGTAATAAAACATTTAGTAATTTTAAAAACAGAGCTGTTACCGAATGACACCCAGTTATATACCCCTGCTCTTTGAACCCTGAATTAATAAGGTAAGTGCAAATTTAAGTAATTATGGGCCCAATACATTTGTTGACACAGTACAACTGTCGTCGCAATACAAAAATGGACATGAAGAAAAACTATCAAAGTTATCGGTTAGTAGATATGACGGACTTGAAAATGAGAGACACGGTACTATACATTTCATATAACGTTCAGACCAAACATCAAATAATTACGCTAGCCAGAGACATATAATTGCATGTCTCTGCACTAGCTGAGTAATTCTTGACGAAAAATTGCAATATATGCCTATAATGGGAAAAATCAAAGTTATGTACAAACGGGAAGTACACAACAACGGCAGTAGAATACCAAAGGAACAAAGCACAAGATTACTCAAATCAAAGTCCAGAGACAAGGCAAAAGCAAGAACACCAAAAGAGGGAAGACCAAAGACACCACATGCCCACAAAACAAACGAACATTACATATACAACACAAAAAACTAAAGCACTAATAGTGTGAACTCTCAATAAACAAGAGTGACATCAGGTGCCCCGGAAGGGTGAGCATGTCCTGCTCTGTACACAGCACCCGTCACACTGTCAGTGAGTCAATCCAGGGTAAAGTCAAAACCGGTAATGGTCAAATCAGGGAAGACGCGAATCTAGCTGAAAATGTCAGTTTTTATTTGTGACACTGACATTTCATATCTATCTATGATGTCGTGGTGACGGCCATATAATTTCTGAAGGGACGAAAGTAACAAAGGCTGAACATATCCCTGACTCAGCAGTTTTTGTGACAGTGCCCTTGCTCTCTCCCCAAAGTCACTGTGTGTACTGCACGCTCTACAGTAACGAATTAATTGTGAAATATATACTCCATATGCTGGGGATGCAGGTATATTGCTGCAGAGAAAGGGAAAGTTCACAATTGGAAAGTCAAAATCATCACGTTTGTCATATAATCTAGATTTCAGACGTCCATGTTCGTCAATGTATAACAAAACGTCAAGGTATGAAGCAGAATCGAGTGTATCGGTTGTCTCTTTAATTTCAAGTTCATTGGGGGTAGATACGATGTAATTATTCTTTAAATCTTGGGTTATTAAGAGAAAGTACATCGTCTATATATCTGAAACTGAAATTAAAAGTCTGAGCTAGTTGTTTTTGTTTCTGTTGTATCAGCCCTTGTAAAAACTTTGCTTCATACGAAAAAAGGAAATGGTCAGCTAAAAGTGGCGCACAGTTTGTTCCCATAGGAATCCCTATTGTCTGTCGAAAAACACAGCCTCAACACAAGTTAGGAAATCCTTGACGAATAACTAAATACCAAAGTTACTGTGAATTTTGATTCTGCATATGCGCATTTCGACAACTTATGTCTTTTCAGTGCAGATAAAATCTAAATGTTTGGAAGACCATAAAGTCAAAGATGTTTAAAAACTGATAGAGAACAAATTACCAAATATGATCTGAATAGAAAGCCAAAATCAGCTGAGGACAGAGCTTTGCATCAGGGAGATACTCCTTCGTTTCAACAAAATTTACAAAAATTAAATATTGTAAGGTTCAAAATAGACTCGGCTTTCGGGTCAGCACCGAAGTACTGACTTCTGGGCTAGTGAATACCCCCGGGGACTAACAGTTCACCAGCAGAGGTATCGACCCAGTGGTAACGAAAGATGTTCCTATTAATTCAGTTTTGAAGTTTATACCTTGATATAAGTAATAAATCGGTTACCAAAACATGAAATTCCATGCAAACAAAATGCAAAGTATGTTCTTATTTCTTCTACAAAAACCCGTTTGACGAATTCTTTCTTTTCAATACCGATATTCTTTCAACTGATTGGTTGATTGATTGATTAGTTAGTTATATTTAACGTCTAGTGAGCAACATTTCAGCAACATCAGGACCAGGTCGATAACAAACAAATCAATTCAAAAAGTTAAAAGAAAAATTAAATAGGAGTGTAAGGGACAACAAAGACAAGGAGATTTAATTGCTTCTGTATTCAGGAAATTTAGTTTACTACCGCCTTTTGAGGCTTTTCCATAGAGAATATATAAGAAGTCTTAAAACTGCATGAAGTGTAGCGTTTTTCCACAAAGATTGTCTACAATCTGTTTGAGGCCAGGTTTTCCGTATTATAACGTTACTACCTCTTATAGACATGACTTAGCCCGAACCACTACTTGACACAGAAACATTTACAATAGATTTGGTATATTCTATTCAATACATTTGGTGCTCATTCATGAACGAAAAATTATAATTTATAGTTTTCCGTTCATTAATTAGCACCAATGAATTTTCATGATGTTAGTATTTATCTGTAACTACTGATTCTATCTAAAAGAGGTTAAAAATTAAAATGATAAAGACCAAGTTCTAAGAATTTGTTGTCTTAATGAAACGAAGTCAGTTGCGCGAAGAATTTCCCCAATCTGCATCCAAATTACGGTTGTTGACATGTCTATTATCAATCAATTAAATGGTCCAACCTGTACAAGTAAAATATTGTCAATACGTAAACTTTATGGCAGAAAAATCTGGATAGGCAGGAGCAAATTGAGATGACCTTTTTTCGAAGAAACATTAACATCTTCTACGTTTTAAGAACTATAGTTCCTAGACCACTCGTATCAGCTCCAACGGGGGACTACTAGTCTTGGTGCATTGTCCGTCATATTTCTTTTTAAGATGATAATTCAGCTACCTGCGGCGATAAACTTTGTGATGAGAATAAATATCGTGAGAAATGACAGAAAAATCCTGTTGGTTAGTAACTGTTACTGTTATTATTACTTTATTCTCGCTTACTCTGTTTTTTTTTCTTAATTTTGAAAAATGATGTGCAAGCAAATGATTTTTTGCGTAAAGGGAGCTACGCGCCTGCTGGCCAATAATACGTATGAATTGTTACGAGAAACCACTCACCGAACAACATTACAAGGATACAGAATGGCTTACAATTATACCTAAAGATAATACCTTTATATATATACATGTAAAAAATGGATAACAGGAAACACCCACTATGGCTGAAAATTATAATTACATGCCACAATCTGCTATGGAACTACAAATGAAGAACACGAATGAGACAAAAGACAAACGTAGATAACGCTAGGAACTCGGGACAGTCGGACTTGGTGCCGGCACTAGCAAAAGCCAGCGGTAGGGTTAAACCGGTTTATAGGTACCCAAACTTCCCTACTATGTACTATATCCCTTATCTTCACAAAAATCCCTTCAAGCATCGTTTTATTTGGGCCTTGAGTAAGTATCTTTGCCCATCCATGTAACCAGTGCAGTTACCTGTATAAAGGAGTTATTTAAAAATGTTTGAAAAAAACAACAAGTCAACTGTGTAAAATACTTCTGGAGTGTTAAAAATTCAATAAAAGGTTAAAATAAGTTGCAATCTCTAAAAAGACCTGTTTCGACCATTGCCAGTTTGGACAATTTATTAAATGGTCTTTCAAATTTTCCGGTCTTATGTTGAGATTGCAATAAACCAAATACATTATAATGTTATTTTCGTATGGGGGTTCCCCTTTTCAATAAAATTCTAAAGAAAGATGTAGGTTAATTTTATGCTCGGTTGCCCAGAATATGAAAACTACAGATAAATACCTTTATTTAATTAAAATAAAAAATAGGGGTTCCCATGGCTTTTCTGGGTTTAATTTGAGGCTCAAAAGAGGTGATATTTAAGAAAACAAATTTTTCAAATAGCCAACCCCCGGGACCCACCCTAGGCATTAAAATATTTCATAAAATGGTCAGGGTGGAATAACGAAAATTTAATTATAATATTTCAACAGACTATACATTATTCAGTGTTATATTTAAATACTTCATTTCATTATCAACCAATCGTAGATTATCTATCGCTTTTTTGAATGAAATGCTAGATGCGTACCGAAGGATATTTTTTGGTTTATTGTTACATGTATCTCCATTTGCTGTAATAAAAAGCAGGGATTCTTCTCCAATTTTACTTTCAACAGCCATTGCTTTGGGCATGTGATGATATGAAGGCAGTTAATCCCATGCTAGACAATATTCGGTAAAATCTAATGAACATAAAATTACAAATTTAAATCTTCTGATTTTATAATTTCCAAGTTAAATTTCATTAAAATTCTTATAATCTGTTTAGTTACGTTTTGATTTTTCAAGTTACGGGTTAACCCTTTAAATCAGCAATGACACTCTTCTGCCAATTGTTTTAGATTGCTCTGAGGATGACATAGTTTTCCAAAAATCATAATGAAAATTTAGGATAAGATCTAAATTGCCGATGTTTGTTACTTATGTGTTTTTTGTGGATAACAGTAATCGTATCTTATGCATTAATGACCATTTCTTTTTTACAGTTACTCTGAATTAATTTACTGGGTTTTTTTAATGAAATTTGGGTATTTGTTTTATTTGAAACCATTGGACTGATACCACTGCTGCTGGACCAGAGGTCCAAGGGTATTTACAAGTCCAATACGGTATTTAGAATTGTCTGACATGAAAATTTACCTGGCGATTTACAGAAATTAGCTGTTTTATCAATATTTTAAACACTTAAAAGTTGCGGAGGGTATAATGTTTTTGACTGGTCCGTCCGTCAGTCCTGTTCTTGTCACTGCAACCCTCTGTAACCGCTTAATGGATTGCTTTCATACTTAGTATGATTGTTGGTCATGATGTGTAGATGTGCATACTATACCGCCTTATTGATCGGATTATTTTTATGGGAGTTATTTGACTTAGACTATTTTCAGCTAAAATAGCAAGTATCATCTTGTCCTGGGTTATTTCCCTGCGATTCTGTTTTCAAATCTTCTTTGGTTTACTTTTCTCTTTTAAGTTTAAGAGTAATTCCCTGCTAACAATTATTTGTTACATAATCAAGAGCAAAAAAGGGTGTTTTTGTACAGATTTTTACAATTTTTTCCAAAAAATACTTCCATAATCTTTACTTATTTCACATTGTAATAATTTTTGTATATAAATGTATATTGTTTCCTACATTGGTAAATGTTTGCTTACAAATCAAATATCTTTTCTAGATACTGTGGTTGTAGTTTTTGTCTTCATAGTCTGAATGGACTCTATTACTAACCTGGTTATGCCATGGTGAGTTTTTGCCATCACTGTGTCTTGGGTCTGTCAGTCATACACTTTTCATTCAAACCTCTTCTTTTCGGAAACCACTGGGCCAATTGAAGCCAAACTTGGTCACAGTAGTCCTTAGGTGGTCCCCTTTAAAATTATGTGTCTGGCAAGTCAACACGCCATCAAAGATGGCTGCCAGTTGGATCTTTGTCGAAAAATGGACCCTTTATTCCAAGATCTCTGGAACTACTGGGCCAATTGGAACCAAACTTGGTCACAATTGTCCTTATAGGTGGTCCTTTTTAAAAGAAATGTCATATCCGAGATGGTCGCCAGCGGGAACACAGTTTTAACATTGGACCCTATGGGAAAGCATTCAAAGATCTTCTTCTCTGAAACCACCGAGGCAATTGGAACCAAACTTGATCACAATAGTCCTTAAGTAGTCCCCTTTAGAAATTGTGTCCGGCAAGTCCACACGTCGTCCAAGATGGCCGTTAGTGGGGAACTTTGTCGAAACTTGGACAATATTGCAAAAATCTCCTTTGAAAATACTGAGCCAGTTGGAACCAAACTTAGTCACAATGGTCCTTAGTTGCCCCCTTTTTAAAAATGTGTTCGGCAAATCCATATAATATTCAAGAAGGCCGCCAGTGGGGAACATGGTTTACATAGGATCCTATAGGGAAACATATTCAAAGATGTTCTCCTCTGAAAGTACATGGCCAATTGGAATCATACTTTATAACAGTGGTCCTTTCTTGGTCCCCTTCATAAAATGTGTCCAGCATGTCCCCATAGCATCCAAGATGGCAGTCAGCGTTAAACATTGTTTAACCTTGGACCCCATGGGAAATCATTCAAAGATCTCCTCTGAAAATACTAGGCCATTTGAAACCAATGTGAGGCACAATGATGCTTAGATTGTCTTCTTCAAGAAGGTGACAGTCTATGCCCCATCAAAAAAGCTGCCAACGGGGAACATAGTTTAATTTTGGATCATTTAACATCAATGTCTATCAACAAACTTGAAATTGAGACCCTTGAACATTTGGATTATTTTGACTAATTGTGTCAGCCATGGCCCAGGTGAGCAATACATGCTCTTAGGAGCATCGTGTTATGTATAATATTGCTTAAAGGATACTTTTCAGTTCAATAATGCAGGATTTTCTGATATGTAGAGGCGTGGGGTATGTGAGCTTGCTCACTAAGGTTCTTTAATTTGTAATGATTACTTCTTTTTTTACTTTTTTGGATTATATCTTTCCAAATTATTTGATTTTAATGCTGCTGATGAGGGGTTACTCCTTAAAACACGTGTACAGCATAACTAAATTTCCTGTTTTTTATGCAATTTGGGTATTTTTGTATTTAAGACTTAATGGTTGTAAAATTAACATTGAATTCTCAAGTAAAATACTAGTTTCAGACACAAATTCGACATTATTGATATCTTCTTAATTATTTCCTAATTTACCAATGAAACTGTATTACATATATGGTAAAACCGAGCAATTGAACAACGTTTCGGTTACTTTTCATTGTTTTATTCAAATCGACATTCATAGCAAAAGACGAAAGTACTGTGAATATATGTTCAAGTCTATATATTATGCAAGCTAATGTCAATTTAACATCTAAAAAATTCCAGGGGGTGTTATAGTTTTTTCATATACATTTTATTTTCCCTTCTTTTGAAAGGCATATTATTACACCTTAACGTATTGAAGGTTAAACTTTTTCTGTTAATTGGGTTTCGGATCCCCAGTTTTGAAAAAAAAAATACGTTCTCTGTATATGATTTTTATATAGGGCATGTAAGTCTCGTACAATTTTAAAATTCCCGGGATCAAAAAATTGTACCCGGAAGTTACATTTTAAACAAAGATATATGACGTTTCAAACAAAAATTTGAACGTCATAATCCTAAGACGTCATGTTTTGGCGGGAAACGTTTTCGAATTGCCTATTTATCCTGGATTCTCGTGAGTCACAGAACCTATTACCATATATTCTTGACATATGATTTTAGTTGTTGCTTTGGTATTCATTTTGGAAATTTATTTATACTATATTTTGTGACATGTTTGGTAGAGCTTATAGTTAAATGTACACACAGTATAAATCCGTAGTTTGATTATGTTCAGGTTTTGTTAGTACATGAGTAGCTTAATACTTATGTTAACGATACATATTTCAATAAATATATTTTGATGTAAACATTATTTACACAATATCATATGCCCTTTATACTTATCACATGGTGTGCTGTATCTTTAAATACTCTTCGCTGCATTATACAATGTGTTTACCAAAATTAGCGTACTTAGTATATAATTAAGCATTACTAATTCGAGCCAAATATTTAAACAGTGAATAGTGTTTTAACAAAATTGCCGACCAGAGCTGTCAAGAGCCAAAATCAATGAGACGAAGACAAATCAGGTGGAAACCCCTGGGCAAATTGTCGACAGCAATGATCTTGAATAAGTAAAGACATTTCAAAAGAAATGTTGGGCGATACTGGTTTTATGGCATGCTAATCCCCTCTTTCCATTGCGGTAGTGTTCGGTATCAACTCAACAGCAATCGCTATTGAAAGGTCATAGACAGCTGAAAGAAATGACCATTCCAGTACTAAGGAAAAAAATCTTGAATAAGAGATCGGACTCAAAACTTCGAATTTTTCAACTATTAAAAATGTGGTGACTTCTCTTTTCAAATAGTCAATTTCCTTTTTTGTAGCAATATCCCAACAGCACCGGCATTCGGATTTTACATCTCCGCTATTCAAAAGACTCTGGTCGATAAAGTGACTTCCTTGATAGAGCCTGGTTGCTCACAAATAGGTTACGTAAGCAAGGGCATGTTACCCAAAACTTGAATTCATCCTTTCAGAAGGTTTACGGTCGACCTCATCATCGTGTAGACCGCTATGGGATATCTCTTTCCCAGATATCAAAAGACTTTTCCCTTAAAAAAATAATTGTTGTTTCCTCTACTGGATTTGACATGTACAAAACGGCGGGTGTCTTATAAGAAGAAGATGCATACTGTACCGATGCACCTGACCTCACACATGGTTTTATTGTGTGTGTCTATATTTGTTTCTGTGCCGTACTCGTGTTGTCTCTATTTCTTTATGGTTTCCGATGATTCCATTGTCCTTGGATTATTCGATTTGGACGCACGGTTCGGTTCTCACTTACTTTGATAATCATCTGAGCCGGGAATTCTTTGACTATTTAGGCGGTCATGGAGATAGCTATGTCTAATGAGAATAATGCATAATCTTTGCTATCTCTTGCGTGCGTAACGAACCTATTGTGAAACATACACTCCGTAAGCAGGAGAAGGTGGAATTTTAATGTCAGTGGTAGGGAATTGATAATTTTGAAATTAAAATCGTCCTTTTTGTCGTAAATTTTAGAACTGAGATGACCATTTTCATCGAATTTGAGATGCAAGTCCAAAAAGATGTAGATCTTGTGGTTTCTGTCGTTTTCTTTATCTTTAGTTCTTGCGGATATCTTAATGGGACCGATTTAGCAAAAGATGCGTTATTAATGGAAAGTACATCATCAGTATATCTGTAAGTGAGGTTGAGGATCTAGCATCTTTTATTCTAAGATCTTTTACAAGTCCCTGAAGAGAATTAGTGTCGCAAGAATATAAAAACAAGTCGGCGAGTAGAATAGCACATTTAGTGCCAATTGGTATGCCCACTTGCTGTAGATAAATAACACCTACAAAATTGCCAAAAATATTAACAACTAGAGAATGAAGCATACTGCACACCTGTTTTTCATGGTAGCATACTTTTCCTTTTAAACTGTTTTTTGTAAAATAAATGTGGATTTATAACCTAAAACAACATATTTTTGGAACGATAAAGGCTTTCTGATTGATACCTTTGATTCGCGATTTTAGTTTATCATGAGAAAGCGTAATATACAGTGTTGTGGCGTGGAAAAATCAATGTTTTTAGACAATGTATTTGAGGAGTGAACAGGATTTAAGTTTTTCCAACAAATCCTTCAATGTTTGAGTATCCACATATGTTTTATGTCATTTCGGGCATGAATATTTTCACAGTATGCTTGATGCCTGTCTTTGACTGCAGACAAAAATTTTAGTTAGTTCAACTGACAATTCAAATTAAAATCAACATGAAGATCCTGCGATATATATTGTCCTTATATGGATTTTTGTGTACTTTTGGTACCAAATTTAAATATAGGTATGACAGGCCTTGATTCATATATAATTTATATTTACCGAATGAAACTATTTTGGATGTAGCACTACCTTGTTTATTGCGGTCAATGCCTTGTTCCTTGATGAGGCAGTTTTAATAATGTGCTTTACATACAAAAACGATGTTATTAGAAGCTTTGTCTGCAGGTACAACAACATATTTGTCATGTTATGTAGAAATACACTATTTGGCTCCATGGGCTACAAATACAGTTAACTTGTCGATTGTTAACACAGATGCATAACTTGTTAACACGTAGATAAACTTTGTTTTCTTTTGTACGTCATGTGTTCATTTCTGTCATATTATTCAACTGGCTAAGCTTAGTATCATACATAAAACGCAAAATTTGATTGTTATCTTTAGTGGGCATTATATTTATTTTTGTTTAACCAGCGACTTAAATTGCATTCAACGAGAAATACTCGTAAAAAGTATGATGGCGACGGCATTAACGTTTACTAAATATAGAATATTTTGAAACCCCTTTGATGTAGGAACATCATATTTGGTCCAGGTGTAGTAATAATCAAGTGACCCCTGACACAAAAATCATGCCACCTTGTCCTCAATTGTACGATTAAATGACCACGTTAATAACTATCAGTGGTAGGTAAATGATATAAAAGATAAAAGGTTGGTTTTCGCGAGTACATGCCAGTCTTGACCTCAATTTTACGGTCTGGCGGCCACGTTAATTTTCTCTGATTGAGCCCATCTCCCCAAACGGTAAACATGGTTAGTAGATGAACACGAAACTGTAAAAGATAGTTGATGAAGTTAATTGAGAAAAATGTTAGGACAAAAATTAGATGTATCATTTTTGAGTACAGCCACATAAATATAGATGCTTCTTTAACAATGAATGTTTCCGGCACCAGTGTTTGTATAGACATTTGACAATCACCATTGTTTATTATGGTACCAAGGATGCCAGGATCAAATGTTTTGCAATTGCTTCAATTGGTAAAAAATATTGGACCTGCCATTTTGGCGCAAGAGACCAAAATTCGTTTTTTTTCATGTCTTATTTCGGGTTTTTTACTTGCCACTTAATTACTATTGATAATACAAAAAACTTCATTAAAAACAATTGTAAGACAATTCACATTTAAAATGTAAATTCAAGCAGAACAATGATTTATAATTGATATATACACCCTTCCCACTTCTCCGTGAGTTCAACTTCTACGTGGTATTCACGTTTATTTCAACCAAATATTTAACTGTGACGTCAACGTTACTACATAGCTCCGTACCACGAAGATATAAGCTACCAGTATACCATTTAAAATGGTAAAATTAAAGTTTTAATAGTTCAGACGAAGATTTGGGTTTTCAGGATAAATTATGGAAAACAATAGTGCAAATTATCTGCGTTACTTTGCTAGTCGGCTATCCCTAGAAGTTCTTATCGTTGATTATGATTGTCTATGTTTTCCTTGTCCAATGTCCTGGTTGATTGTTACATGTTCTTGTAATTTTCGGCCAATGTAGGTATTTCCTGTTATCTTTTGTTTTTGAATTATCTTATTATACATGAGATGATATCTTGGGTTATATATGGAATAGAAGACATCTTATTTTTGGAAAAGATATTGGTCCGGTCCCTCTTAGCTGTCACTGACTATAAAGAGGTCAGGCCTATGACTGACATCACAAAAGGTAACACAATGTCAGAAGAAATAATAAAATGGACTGATCTCCTGCTTTCTCTTTAGGAAAAAAATTTGTAAAGAAAATTACAAACAAGACTAGGTCAAGTCCCTTTACTTCATTTTTACCCTTTGCACTAAATATACCAAGGGAACACTTTTGAAGAAGATTATATTTTATTTATAAATAATAATATCATGTTTTCAGTATTTCTTGTTAGTGCTTTATTTTTCGAAGCGTTTATAGTGGGTCTCGATGGATACAAGGTGACAGTGGGGTTGGCATTTTTCAGCAGGCGGAAACGGGATCATGGGGAAAAAGTGCAAGTGAAAACGGGAAGGGATGTGAAGCAGGAACTGCAAAAAATTGTGTCTGTGAAACTGAAAAAAAAGGATTCTTTAAGAGTCTTTGTGAAATATTTTCCCATTCGTGAAAGGCCAGGGGAAAGTGTAGGAAATTTTCGGGAAAGGGCCTCTAAATGATACCCCTTTATATTATGTTTTTTTCGCTTCGTCTTCTTTCTCTGCCTGTATGTGATCCTTATATTGCCATATATCATTTTGGTTGTTGCTTCTTTATTAATTTGGAAATTTATTTATTCTTTATTTTGTGACATGTTTGGAAGAACTACTGGTAGTTAAAAGTACAGCTAGTGTTAATCCCATATTTGATAATGTTTACCTTAAGTCATTCAAAACAAAATCACATATTATTAGCTCAACTGACCCAAAGGGTCAGTGTGAGCTATTGAAATCATTTGGCGTCTGTCATCTTCTCCTGTGAAACCACTGAAGTAAATTCAACCAAACTTTACAGGAATGATGTACTAAAGGGCCTTTACAAAGATTGCTCATTTCGTTCCGATCCAATGAAAAAACATGGCCGCCGGCGCGGAACTTAGGTTTAACATTAGACCCTATGGGAAAAATTACATTTTCATCTTCTCCTCTGATACCACTGAAGCAAATTCAACCAAACTTAAAAGGAATGATGTACTAAAGACTCTTAACA
>MJUU01001529.1:165001-181210 GCA_002080025.1 Modiolus philippinarum
CTCTGAAATGACTGAAGCAAATTCAACCAAACTTCACAGGAATGATGTATGGAAAGTCCTTTACAAACATTGCTCATTTCGTTTCGATCCGACAAAAAACATGGCCGCCAGCGCGGAATTTAGATTTAACATTGGACCCTATGGGGAAAAAAACATTTTCATCTTCTCCTTTGAAAACCACTGAAGCAAATTCAACCAAACTTAAAAGGAATGATGTACTAAAGACTCTTAACAATGATTGCTCATTTCGTTCAAATCCGACAAAAAACATGGCCTCCGGCACGGAACATGGTTTAATATTGGACCCTATGGGAAAATCACATTTTATCTTCTCCTCTGAAATGACTGAAGCAAATTCAACCAAACTTCACAGGAATGATGTATGGAAAGTTCTTTACAAACATTGCTCATTTCGATTCGATCCGACAAAAAACATGGCCGCCAGCGCAGAATTTAGATTTAACATTGGACCCTTATGGGAAAAATCACATTTTCATCTTCTCCTCTGAAACCACTGAAGCAAATTCAACCAAACTTAAAAGGAATGATGTACTAAAGGGCCTTAACAATGATTGTTCATTTCATTCCGATCTGAAAAAAAAATGGCCGCCAACACGGAACATGGTTTAAAATTGGACCCTATGTGAAAAATCACATTTTCATCTTCTCCTCTGAAACCACTGAAGCAAATTCAACCAAACGTAAAAGGAATGATGTACTAAAGACTCTTAACAATGATTGCTCATTTCGTTCAAATACGACAAAAAACATGGCCGCCGGCACGGAACATAGTTTAATATTGGACCCTATGGGAAAATCACATTTATCTTCTGCTCTGAAACCACTGAAGCAAATTCAACCAAACTTAAAAGGAATGATGTACTAAAGACTCTCAACAATGATTGCTCATTTCGTTCAAATCCGACAAAAAACATGGCCGCCGGCACGGAACATAGTTTAATATTGGACCCTATGGGAAAATCACATTTATCTTCTGCTCTGAAAAGACTGCAGCAAATTCAACCAAACTTCACAGGAATGATGTATGGAAAGTTCTTTAAGAACATTGCTCATTTCGTTTCGATCCGACAAAAAACATGGCCGCTAGCGAGGAATTTAGATTTAACATTGGACCCTATGGGAAAAATCACATTTTCATCTTCTCCTCTGAAACCACTGAAGCAAATTCAACCAAACTTAAAAGGAATGATGTACTAAAGACTCTTAACAATGATTTCTCATTTCGTTCAAATCCGACAAAAAGCATGGCCGCCGGCACGGAACATAGTTTAATATTGGACCCTATGGGAAAATCACATTTATTTTCTGCTCTGAAATGACTGAAGCAAATTCAACCAAACTTCACAGGAATGATGTATGGAAAGTCCTTTACAAACATTGCTCATTTCGTTTCGATCCGACAAAAAACATGGCCGCCAGCCCGGAATTTAGATTTAACATTGGACCATATGGGAAAAATTACATTTTCATCTTCTGCTCTGAAAGCACTGAAGCAAATTCAACCAAACTTAAAAGGAGTGATGTACTAAAGGGCTTTAACAATGATTGCTCATTTCATTCCGATCCGAAAAAAAATGGCCGCCAACACGGAACATGGTTTAAAATTGGACCCTATGCATTTACTCCATATCTTTTCATTGTTAATTCCATAATGAGTATAAATATAGTTTCCACAACAAGAACTAGTTGATTATGAAATTTCTCACATTGATTTAAATAAATTTTGCAAATGTTTGAAAGCGAGGAGAACAAATGTTTCCACACTGTTCAGGAAATGTGAAAACTGGATAGAAATTAAAGAAACTCAATTAATTATTCAAACTTATTATAACCGAAAATAATCCTCTAGTGATACAGAAACCGCTACATTTACAAACGCGCATTTGTGAAAAGGCGAGTTTCAGTTGGTCAATTTGACATCACAATATGAATTTTTCATCGTCCGTTATAAGGACGCAATTTTTGCCGATTGACTCAAGGTCAACCCACTCATACATCAGAATACCGAAGTAACTGTAAATTTACGTTTTGCATATGCGCATTTCGACAACTTATGTCTCATCAGTGCAGATCAAATCAAAACATTTGGAATCCATGAACTAAAATATGTATAAAAGCTAATAGCGAACATATTTCCAGGAGGATCTAAATATCAATTAAAAATCATTGTTAATTCAAAAACATAAATAGGAAAGTAACTTTTACTACCATATCCGATCGTTAGTTGAAAATTTGACGTACAGAAATAACAAAAATAGGCAGTCAAGTATTCATGACACAAATGAGCCATTGAATAACGCTTATTCTACATTGTATATGTGTGTAAGACTTAGATGAACGTCCAACATCAAGTAGACCTTTGACCTTCCGTCTGACATCATGTCACAGATAATTATATACTATTAGTAATTTGTTTTGCGAGTATGGAATTCTCTGCTTGTATTGCATCGAGTGCGACAGCACGAGATGCAATACAAGCTGAGAAATCCATCCGAGCAAAACAAATTACTAATAGTATTTTTATCCCTTATTCTATTATTGAAACATATCGGATATATTTTTCTTTTTCCAATGAAGTAATTTTTTTAGTTAAATAAATTATTATTGGTTAAATATGGCGCTTTCTTTCTTGGAATTATTTTTGTGACGAAACGTCACTCGACGTCATATTAATACGCTGTTGCTAATGTCCCATAGAGATTGACGATAATATGTTCGTATCAGCGCAGTGCAGTGATAATAGAATTATCGTCACTCGGAAACAATTGAAAATTGCGCAAATTAGCGATAATCTATCCTTATCAGTCATAGACACATTTTAGTCCCATACCAAAATGACTGGTCGACTCCACGCCCACGAGTGATCATACCAATATAAAACGTAGTATGTATCGAATATGGTAATTTCAGTGATGAAGAATATTGAAGCAAGAAACCTGAGAGGTAAGACATCAAGGCTTCAATATACGGAAATGTAGGAGCAACTGTAGCTAAAAAACGGGATGAAGCATTTCAATTCCTTAGATAGAAAAAATAACGATCGACTTGCAATCACTGTCATCCGATGCCGGACAAAAAGACTAACAGAAGACTCGTTGAATCAATCGCAAGAAAACTTTGCTTTATAATATAGTGAGATGTGGGCACTGTATAAGTGGTCAGAATAACATTTTGAAATTACATAAACGTATATTTTCCTGAAATTCATATAACATTAACATTAAGGTCCATGGAATGTATTTCCATTGGCATATATGTACCCATTGGAGTGGCAAACAAATAAGACAAATATTATATTATACTACTCAACATAAGAACGATACACAAATTTTATCAAAAAATGATGTTTTATTTCATGGCAAAAGAAAAAACATAACTCAAAGACAAAACGTCTTTTTGACATGTAAGAATTAACATTATATCTAACAATTTGTCTTATAGTTCCCGAACCATCTCTGGCCACGATCAAGGTCGTTATCCGAAATTTCTGTTTTCATACAGAAACAGCGGATATGTCCACATCTTTCTTTAACCAAATGGTCGCACTGTCGAACTGACTGACTTTGAAATTTGTTGCTATGACGACTATCAATTCCTCGGGCCTATATTTTGTTTTCAACTAACGTTCATGTAAGTGTAAAACGTGTGTTGCGCGATCTCGATGTCACGACGTCTAATGGTACCTGTTGCCACGTAATTTATCATGTGATGGGCACGTTTGCTTTCGATAAATCATTAGTCTTTAATTTGGTCTTACTGCGTGAAATCATTGTTTTCGTTTATTTTGGATTGAAAGGCGCATGAAATTGAGAGATTTTTTTCCCACTTTTTAAGATGACAAATTGTTCACTGAATGAAGCGTCTCAAATACTGACATTGAAATCATCTTTCAGTTAGCGGCGAACTCGATCATCAATAACATAAAAACAAAATACTACTATTCTTATTTCCCTGCTAATTGTTCAACAGTGTACAACCGTTACCGCGAGGGAGCAGCTCCACGGCATGAGGGAGTAGATTTTTTCGCAGGAGGGAGTCGAATTTCCCGCAATTAATCATAACATTATTGAAGTTGGCTTGAAATATTTTTAATAAATTATAAAACAGTCATTATTACATGCAGTTATCCCAAAATTAACTAGTTGCTCAGTACTGATGATGCTTTGGACCTTCCATGGGTCCACAATTCATTTTCTTGTTTGCGTAACTTCTCTTTAATTTCCAACATAAATATGTGTATCAGCCTCAATGTTGAAGAATTGCTGTATATTTTTTATGAAAAAGATATGAAAGCACAGGTTATGTTGACAAGTAACTTATCATGTTGAATAGTTTGATTTTCCAACGAATAATTATTTTATTAGAAGTATTCTTTTTTTTTTTCGTGCTCATAGCATTCAGTACTATAGCGAATAGGGAACCAGGTCATGCCCAAAAATGATCAGTCTTAAATTCCGAACTGAACTTCAAAAGGTTCTATTATTGCACTTTTTGTGCTTCTGCTTCAGATTCCGTTACGATTGGCGACAATCAGACCCTCAATTCGAAATTTGAAATCTTTTGAATAGCATTTCAATGGGCATTAGAGAGTAAATACGAACGTATACTGGTCTATTCAACCTATGGTATTACATTAAAGGTAATGAAACGAAGTTTGTTGAAGATCTTATGGTGACTTTGAGTTGTTATTACTCAACTTTGGGTCGTTGTCTCTTTTGACGCATTCCCCGTCTCCCTTCTTTTTTTCTGTCCGTTTATGGCGGTGGAGCAGTACGTAGACAAGTTGAAGAATTAAAATGTTCTTCCTGACTACTATAGAAATAGAAACTACTAGTATATGTAATATAGTAAGTGACAACCGAACTGTCAGTCAAAAAACAACAAAAAATATTAATTTACAAAGACAACAAACAATCAAGCACGGCACAAAAAGTAAAAATGTACACGCACATGAAGATGATCAACACGGACCTAATTAAAAACCATGAGTGGATTCGGGTGCAACGGTAGAGTAAGCATCTCCTGCTTTTCATAAAACAGCATGTCAATCCCGGTAGTAAAGACAATTCAGTAGATGAAAACAGTCATGTAAATCTGTTAAAGGTAAAGATCTGTTATCATCTTGGAAACATATTGCATAGCGGTCCACAAATGAGTTGGGATAGTAAACTCCGTATGCTGAAGCTGTTGGAATGTTACTAAGAGGAAAGTAAGTTGACTATTGAAAAAGTGAGGTCCTGTAGTCAAGAAGAAAGTAAAGGAATGGGGCTGATTTGCCAGTGTCTGTAGTATTCTTAATTTAGAGCTCTTTTGGGTAAATAAGATAAAGAAAATCACCAAAGCGAGGGTTGTTTAGTGACAAAATATCATCAATGTAATATCCTATATTCAATGGCATTTTATACTCTGAACTTCGTTGGATGTCAGTGAGAATATAAACAGTGATATAAGAAAAAATGTATACATTAAAGCGATTCCCTCGTGCTATTCTGAAATTTTCATTTATTCCCTCTGGTGTTACACTGTACACGTATTTTATATGTAATTTAATAATTTTTCATGACCATTGAAGATAAATGTGATGACTTAAAGGGATCGTTTTGGTGACAATCTATCGATGTGCACCCGTAAACATGATTGATTAATGGTCTATTCGCTGTACAAGGTCAAAAAACAGTTTTTTTACGAATCGCCTGTAAAAGTCCGAGGTGTTTGAGAAAACGAAATCATGAGCTGGATTTCTAACAACACAACCAACAAGCATAATAACTGATAGGTTCCGTGGCATATATGATTTAAAAGTATATGTATTCTTTAAAAAGATTTGAAGCTAACTTCACTGGCGTTATGAAGAATTGTCGGGAAATTCGACTCCCTCATGCCGTTGAGCTACTCCCTCGCGGTAACGGTTGTACACGGTGTGTTCTGTATGTCATAGAACTGCTCATGAGAAATACATTTAACCTGTTTGAATTTCGTAAAGTAACTGAGTAATGAATTTCGCACTACAGATTTTTACATTCTTCTCTCGCATTCAGCAAAATACGTTTATTATATAGAAAATGCCTACCGTGGCAATAATTGGTTTGCATCTCAATTTCATGGAAAAGATTTCACCATTCACAGTATTTTATTTGAATTTCTCACGCCCTCAGTAGTTGGGTAAACGTGCATGCGACGTTTTAACCAACGGGCGTTGATTAAATTTCCGCAAGATATTTCATGCATTTTTTTTAAGATTTTTTTGTGTTTTACACAAATTTCATGGGAGAAAATCACTCCCATTCAGCTAGGTCGTGAGTTAAAAAACATTTTATTATAAAATTTCGATTTTCCAAAGCTCGCATGTCAAAAATCAAGATTTTACCACACTACTCTTCCCGAGGGAGAAAATATAATTCCAATAGGGGTCAGTCGTAACTTTGACGGTCAAATATGCAGTGTACTTGAAGTACGCGTTTTTTTTTTAATGAAGTAATTGAATAACATATCTTTATACCTTTGAAGCATTGGTCAAAAAGACTTCTGCTCAAAATCATTTTTCAGAAGTTTGTTAATTTTATTTCCGTCTATCATAAAATATCACCTCTGTGTCCTTTTTCGTCCTTTTTAGTTTGCATATGTTTTGTAAATTTTTGTTTTATTACCTTTCACTTGTGCCTACTTTACTATTTTAATCTTCTTTATTCAAACAATCTATTGTTATTGCAATTTTTGTGCATTCAATTATTCGTGATGGAAAAGCAGACCAAAGAGGGTTCTACTCCGCATGTATTTTTATGAGGTTTTCCGTCAGGAAAACTTCATATAGCTGTCGAAATTGAAATTATCCCGGGTACGAATATGTCTTCACATGATTTTTTGGCGTCAAAATTGTTCATTTACTTGACGATATCTTTCCTAATGTGACATTGTACATCTATTTATGAGGACAATGTATTTATATGAGCATCCTGCAAAACGGGAATGAAAAGAACACAGGAATATATTTCTGCGGAAGGGTCAATGATGTAAACAGGACGGATGCACGTATATAACACAAAACTTGGTTATGTAACGTATCCCGTCGTTTCATTAATCGGAATACACAGAACTTATGTAATCCCAAAATGTGTCCTGTGAAACAGTGTCCAGGTGTGTTTGGGAACGGCCATTTGATTTCCAGGGAGGGCCTGAGCTTTTTGTAAATAAATAATTTAACCTTGATATCAGTAAAAATAAATATTCTTACCCTACTTGTCATGAAACTAATTCTATCCACTTCACTCTATACCGTTTGGAAGAGTGGAGAGATTTTCACGATTTAACAATTATGTAATTTCAAAATGCTTGAAAATCGTATGACTACTGATGTTTCTTATGCATATATTAAGGGGGTATTTGTTGATCTATTAAACAAAAAACAAAAACAAAACAAAAAAAAAAACAAAAAAACAAAAAAAACAAAAAACAACTCGTATTTCAAATCTTCCTGGCCTCGTTATCCGTGATACTTTCGATTTGAAACCAAAATATTTTTGAAATATTGAAAATGGTTAAAAATTGTGTTTAACGCGTATGAACTGACGTTGTTTCACGTGTCATTTTGTAAGTATAGTTGAGTTGAGAAATCGCCAGTTAACCAGACCAGACGGTTATCAAGAACGTCATTTGAATATATTGTACGGATTTTGGTGGAAAATAATTTACAGTTTTACAGACTCCCAGACGTGATGACAAGTTCAATATATATTGTATATGCATTGTTTGTCATCAAAATTGTCCCCCTTTTTGTCCTCTCTCTCTCTCTCTCTCTCTCTCTGTATTTTCTTTGAATATTTTGTATTTTCTTTTAGATACCTTTTATTTCGCTTACAAAAGAGTATTACATTGTTTTTTTTTCGACTAAATAGGGAAAACCGAATAACAGTACTCTGTACTTTGATTTAACTAATGAAATCATCTATTACATAAATGCTGTATCGAAGTGTTTATAAAGATATATATTGGTTTATATATCTTTATTCTTGTAAAAAACAATGCAAAGGCAAAATCAGCCGAAGGGATCAAATCGTGCATTGCATGTATATATTTATTATTTATTTAATTAATAATATTAAATATATATACATACATGTTCACGATAATATTAAATAAATAATAAATATATACATACATGTACACGATTTGATCCCTTCGGCTGATTTTGGCTTTACATTTAGATCATATTGGTTATGTGTTCTTTATCAGGTTTTAAACATCTTTGGGTTTATGGTCTTCCAAACGTTTTGATTTTATCTGGAATGAAGAGACATTAGTTGTCGAAATGCACATATTCATAATTCAAAATTCTCAGTAACTTCGGTAATTTGTAATTCGAATAACATAATTATGAACTATGTAGAGTTAATTGTCCTTAAAGGTAGCAGGTACAGTGTTATGTACTTAAAAACTTTTATTTTTAAAGATTACTAAGTATTTGCTGTAATAAAATAAGAAAAGATAAAAAGAAACACATGCAATAACTGAAAATTACAATCGCAGGCTATAAGTCATTAAATAACTGTACAACAAATGTAAAACCTAAATAACGATTGGAACTCGGGACAGCTGGGCAAGGTAACTGCATAATCAATAGCAAAAACCAATGGTAGGTAAATCCCGTTTGGGGGACCGGGTATTCTTCTTTATCCCAACTGAAAAAAGATGAAGATGAATGTCTATGTCATTTACAATAAAACAGTAGTTTAACAATGAAAGGATATAGAGTAAATGAACATGAGACAAATACATGATAAAACCAAGCAATGCGGAACAACGCTTTTATTGTTTTTCTTCTTCCTGGACCATGAAGACTTCAACGAGGAGCTTTGTTCATACCTCATCGGAGACTGAAGACGACTACTAGCACCGATTTGAGTGGAATTATTACTGAAATGTCAAGAAACGCTACATCCATGTTCGTCAACAAACATAAAATTGCCAGAGTATTCTTACAACCGCTGTCATCGGATGCCCGATAAAAGATAGAAGTAGTAGTACTGGAAGTGCAAAATCAACGCTTTTGTGAGTTTATTTAGACTTTGTTTAGATAAATAGTACCAAATAAATATTTCTCAAAAGTGAAGTAAATGTAAAGACATCATAAAGGGCGAGAGATACCGTTCAGTAAAGGCATTTTCAGAACAATGAAATGTTTACTAGATCTGGGTGATATATTCTTAAATAAAACATATTTTTCTTGCCTAAATTCAAAGGGATCGGGCACAAGTTGTAACAACATTGTTATAAATTCGTCTATCCCACTGATGTGCCGACTTCACGGATTTCGTGATATCATGTAAAACTATTGGGTCCTCTTCTAAGTTTTTTTATTGGGTCCATGTTGTTCATCTTTGTGTGTGTATGTCTTCATTTTTCTTTTGTGTGCAGTACCCATGTTGTGTCTCTGTTTTTTTTTTCTTTTTTTGTTTTTGATGTTGCCATTGTCCTTGGATTGTTCTTTTTTGGATTGACGGTTCGGTTCTCACTTACTTCTTTTTATTGATCGTCGATAATCTACTATATATTTACGTGAAGTTGGTAAGCGCATTTTTACAATAAATCTCGGCATTTACTTATCCCCCAAATAAAGAAGCCCTATTTGTACATAAACACAAGTCTGCTTTGGTAATGGTGTTTTTGTTACTCCTTATCGAACGTTGGCTTACTGTACAGTACTAAAAAATGAAATATTTATACTTAACAAATTTGACAATATTTCGTACTTTAAAATTAATGCATTTTTAAATTGGTTTTATAAGTAATACATTCGCTATATTAGAATAGTATATTAGTGATAGAAAGATGGAATTTCAAATTGATAGTACAATGTACTATGAAAGTACACTATTTTAATTTTACATGATAAGCATAGTACCAAGGATGGCTATGTAGCTTTCAAATTTTATCATTGTCTAAGAAGCTTATAAGTTCTAATGAGAAAAATAACTAGAATAATGTTTAGGCATATACAATTACAGATTATAGAATTATAAATCAATTTTATGTTCATATTTATAGTACAACTGAACTATATTGCGTTCGTATCCTAGATATGAAATGGTAAAAAAGGTATGATGTCGTTTTCAGTGTAATTACCTTTCACCCTGTTGTGGCAGACATCGGACACCTACGTTTTCTCAGCCTAAAGATAAAATGTTGTATTCTGGAGAATTTAGCTTTATATAATATATGACATAATATTAATTAAAATGTCTGAGCTTGAGATATTCAATCAAATATGCAATTTAAAGAAAAAATAACAAAGTGTAATTAAACATTGTTATGTTTTATGTAAAGTAAATTTACTTAAATTGCATGTCTTCAGCGTTTTCAATTCTTATATCTATTATTTCTTATTAACTGTGTTTGCTGTTTCCAAATTTGGGAAGAAAATACGAAATCTTTAATTACATTATTTCGATTTTCCGATAGGTCACTACCACAAAAACTTTTGATTTTTATATCAGGAACCCATTCTTATATTTATTATTTATAGAATTGCTAATCACATATCTCTAAATTAAACCACGTTCTATTGTTGTATTAGAAACCTTCACGCCTTTTACTTTTCAGTAAGACCGATAATCAATTACGACCATTGGATCAGAGAGCGCTACACTGATTGGATAACTACAGAGTTTGAATAACAAATCAAAAATCGCAAACCGCCTCCATGTAATTACTAAAGAAACTGTCAGGATCATGTCTTACCTTGTGTCACACAGAAAGTCGAAAAGGAATGAAGATATAGATTAATTTTGGAACTAACCAAGAGGTAAGTGTTTTAGTAGATAAGCTTCACAATTATTTCTAGAAATTTGCTGACCTTATTTTTTTCTTTCTATTCGTTATTGTATGCATTATTTCAGTTTGCAAACTTCATGAATATAATTTTTTTTTTAATTTTCACTAAATAAGATTATCTACCTTAATGTAAAAATTGGATGATATCACACTTACAGAGCTACAAACAAGATAAAATTATAAATGTTATTCTTTATTTTATTATGTTTGCATATTAAAACTTGCAAAAAGATTTGGTTAAGAACACGGGGAGATGTTAATACTGCAGTAAAGGTAATCTTTTGTGTTGTTTTAGACATTTGCATTCTTTACAAAATATTTCCCCTATTATATGCTGCCATTGCATAACTCATGAGCAAATAAAATTCTTTTAGAGCACGTAAAAATTCGATAAAATGTATTGAATATTTTACGAAAGGATATGAGTAAATGAACATAAGACCATAAAACATTATGTTAACTCCAACTGCATTTTTGTTTTTCACTTTTTAAGTGGGTTAAAGCTTCCGCTATGTACAATATACGTAAAGAATTTCAAAAGATAATCTCTAGCCATTTCATCGAAGTGTTCATTGTTGAGTAGATATCTCTTTTATAATGTGTTAAAAATGTCTGTTCTGAAGCTGTTGGGGTAATCTTTTGTCTGCATACTATATTTTATCTATATTGGGTATAGGTGAGAAATAATGACAATGACTTTTCCAGGCCATTTTCCTTGTATCCATGTATTATTGCTGTTTTATCAGTTGGTAAGGGTATTCTGTACTTAACCATTTTTTATGTTCACTCTCTTTTTGAAACTTACTAGCGATTTGCATCATTTTCTAGTTTTATTGTATTTAATAATACTAATTTATACTATAATACCTCTTTATATCCAATTAAGGTAATAGGTACGTAAATAGCAAAGTTTCCGGATTACAGTGAAATTTTACATGCAAGTGCATCAAATGGAGCTGAATTCCAAGGTGAAATAAAATCGGTTTAGCTATTTTTTTTTGTTTGAAATATGACAGATTGAAAAATCTATCAGTTATGTTGTTTTCATATAGAATCCATGAAAAACGTACAGAAACGTCTTTAAATTGCGCGTTTATGAAAACGTATCCTACAATTTTTCAGCAAAAAAGATATGTTTTAAACAAAGATATTCACATTTTAATGGTGTAAATTTTATATAGGGTCACCGAATTAATTTCGCCGGTATAAATAGTTAAACATAGAATAGGCACGCCAAAACTGAATTTTTTCGAAAAAATCAGCCGTCAAAATAGCGACGTCGTCGATAAAAGTTATGATTTTAGGCGTGATTTGAAAGATGATCATCTATTCAGAGATCTATACCACGAACACGAAATTGGCGACCCTGTAAAAAAATTATATCAATAAAACAGAAATTTCTTTGGCAACATAATATCATTTTTTCAGAAAAATTGTTGGATATAGTTTGAAACGACAATAATTTAAAGTGAAAATCAAAATTATTTTACGTTCATTCTAAAGCAAATTCATAGCGTTCACCGATAGAGGCGCTTATTTACGTACCTCTCACCTTAACTAAGTCTTTCCAATCAATTATGAAATATACACTGATCTCCATCTTGCATACATTGCAAAAATATATGCATTTATGTATTGACCTTCCTAACTCTTCTCAATTTACATTAGTTTTGTTTTAAATACCAATATAAAAATACTGATAAGTATTGTAATTTATCTAAACCTAATTGATTACATGTATATTCGACGTGTTACTCTTGTTTATATATTTGCAAACATAAGCAAAACTGAATACTTTTATTAAGCTTGTATATGACATATAGACAAAAGTAAATTTACGAGAATGGGATAATGATAGGTTGTATTCCTAATAGCAAACTGTTAACACCCGGAAGTTAACTTGCATTGCTTACATAGTGGAAATACTATAGAAAGATTAATGGTCAAAATGAATACATGTAGCTATGAAGGAAAATGAACTGAGAAAAAGTCAAATTTTTACAAAAGGTCCACCTGATGGTCAGATATTTAAAAGGAAACACTTCCGACAAATGTCTGGAAACCTTTATAGTGATATTAGCGATGTTCGTATCTAGCAGACAAAAAAAAAAGACAGAGCTAAGTGTACACTAGGCCGATGTTAATTAACAAAATACCTAAATAACTGTAAATATAATTTCTGCAGATGGCCATTTCGACAACTTATGTCTCTTCAGTGCAGATCAAATAAAAACATTTGGAAGACCATGAACTAAAATATGTTTAAAGTTGATAAAAAAGAAACAACCCATGCAGTCTAAATGAAAAGCCTAAAATCAGCTAAGGACAGAGCTGTACACGTCGAGAACAAATACTCGTTAGGTTTTAACAGAATTTTCTAAAATCTGGATGCAAGTTTCCAAATAAAATAATTATTACAAGCTACAAATGAAATTTGGCATGTACTTGAAATGGAATTTAAATTAATTTACAAAAATGCAAAAGTTCAGTTTCACGGCTTTGTGGCAGAATTTAATGTATGTTGCGTTAAAATTGGGTTACAGAGAAGGAAGCACTGACGGGTACTATCAGTATTGGTGAAAATCTCGTGTATCTTCTTTACTTTTTAAGAACCGGAATAATACAGAATATATTGATCTCTGATGCATACAAATGAAATGATTCAGTTGGACAAAATTCTAGTGTACTTGCATTATCCAAATTTTAAGAATCGTGGTGAATCATTTCCGCTAAAACCATGATAATTTGATTTCTGTAGATCGTGATTCTAAAAATTAAAGATATCTCCTTTCAGAGAAGATCGAAAAATTTGGAAAACAGAAGCAAAAAGATATATAAAAGCTGATAAATAGGATCTAAATAAAAACCAAAAATCAACTATTGATAGAGCTTTCAATGCAAGAAAGACAAAACTTTTAAGTTTTGTTGTATTATAAGAGCAGATATGTTTGGAAAAGAAGCAAAATATAAGGCATTTTGCCCTCACAAAACTTCCATTTGTTATAGTTTTAACACATTTATTTACAAAGACATGATGATGAATTATCTGTTAAATTTTCAGAATCTAGGCAAGAATGTAAAGCGGAACCTTTGGTACACGGTATAAATGCCCCTTCATAAAAATGACGAAAAAATCGGATTTGGGAGCGGATTTGTAATTGGACTTAGTTATTTGTTATGCTAAAGCATAGTAAAAAAAAAAACAAAACCATGCAGTCCTGTTGCCAACTGAATTTTACTGTTGTTACGATTGTTTTTTTATTTATCACATTGGCTGTAGGGGGAAGGTTTGGATCCAATAAAACTAGTTTAACCCCGCCGCAGCAGGTTTGCGCCTGTCCTAAGTCAGGAATTTATTAAGCCTTTTTGTGTGTCTTGTCCTTTTTCTAGTTAGTTTACTTTATGTCTATAGGAGTCTAGGATGATGTTTATTTCGCTGGACTTGATTGCTCTTTGTTCAGGGGCCGACTCCGACCTGCCGTTGGGTGTGGGGTTTCTCGCCGTTCATTGAAGATCTTATGGTGGCTTTGAGTTGTTATTAATCCCCTTTAGGTCGTTGTCTCTTTGACACATTCCCCGTTTCCCTTCTTTTTTCTATATTGCAGATTAAAACAAAACGTAATAATAATGCGATTATACCGATGCATGTCTATAGATTACGGATTTCTTGCATACTTGAAGACCGAGCTCGGATTTAAGTGCTATTCTGATCTGTTGGCAATATAATGCAACGCGGTATCGTGTTCTTTAGATAAAAAAATGTCATGCCTATTTCAAATTACACATCGGTCCAAAATTAATTCCCACGAACTTATCTGTTTGCATTTACCGTACGATCGAGTCGTTTAACAAATCCTTAAAGGTGGTAAGTTTATCCTTTCAGTATCGTATTATCTGTATCTTCTGTAATTTCCCCAGCCTTTCCGCCTACTTTGTCTTTTTGCCTCATGGACTTTGGCTCTGGTTATTTTGTTATTTATCTACATTTTGTAGCTTTTGGTCTTGTAAAAATCTTTCGTTTAGTCTCTCATAAATATCTACGTTTTACTTTGATTCATTGACAACAGATGACACATTTGATGGTTTTGGCAGTTCTAAATAATTGACCCTGATAGAATTCTGTCATAACGAGAATCATTCTCTCATGGGGACAATCGAATTAGCTTTGCTGTAAATCCAGCTAATGGTTTGTAATAAATATTTTAATCTTGTTTCGTTGGTAACTTTCGGATTTATGTCCAAAGAGAATGGATTATCACTATGTGATCATAACACTGTAGTTGTAGCTAATACTTATTTAATATTTCAATAGTGAAAGGTCATAGTTTCAGAAAAGTCATTTTAATAGAAATGGCGTAATTTCAGCTAAAGGCACTTTCAACACAGACAGCAGAGTTTAAGACGGATGTAATTTCATTTCAGACTACAAGTAAATAGTTGCAGGCAAATATTTCAATAGAGGTGTAAGAGAGTATGCACTGTGTGTAGAGCAATTTATAATTCGTTGTGGGGAGGTTTTACCTTGTTCTGTTGATGAAAATAGGACTATATATAGTTTATATATTAAATGAAAAAAGAATGTACTATAGTAAATTATTAAAATAACATCATTTAAAAATAAATATTTCGATATAAGAAAAGGGAAACTGAATAAGTTGTATTTTTTTATTTCATTCATTGAGTAGATTTATCTTTTTATAAAAGTGAAACCTCCCCAGGCCATAAAAGATTGATATATAATAGTATTGTTGGACAATTCAAAAGGACCCTGAGTGTTTTGTCGAGTAAAAAAAGCAATCCTCCGAAAACTTTCTCCAATATATGTTGCAGTAGAGCAATACCTCTTGGTAAAAAAAAAACACAAATAGATTATTCAAAGTGCTAAATATGTCAAAATAGAAACTAGTAGACCGGTAATGGCATACACGATAACTACAATGTACCNCCCCCCCCCCCCCCCCCCACACACACACACAGATCCAAAGTTTATGACCGGACTGACAAACACTAACCTTTCACAGGAAGTGTGACGGGTGCAGCAGATCATGTTTACCCTTCTTGTGCACCTGATGATACTTCAGTTTTTGTAGGGGTTAACACTGCTAGTGCTTTAGGTTGTTAGGTTGTTGCGTTCTTGTTAAATTTTGTATTGGATATGATTTGCCGGGATTTTGGATTTTTTTTGTTTTTTTTATTCCCCCTTTCATCATTTTTGCCTCATTATTTATTTGCCGATGTACACACACATACAACATTGATGCGCGCACACACACATTGTATTGATGTACACACACACACACATTATTTGCATATTTATCTGTGGTATGTTAGTAATTAATAAATAACTAAATACCGAAGTTA
>MJUU01001529.1:182463-206733 GCA_002080025.1 Modiolus philippinarum
TTCAAAAATAATCGGCTTTCGGGTCAGCACCGAAGTACTGACTACTGGGCTGGTGAATACCCTCGGGGACTAACAGTCCACCAGCAGTGGCATCGACCCAGTGGTAACAAATAACTAAATACCGAAGTTACTGTGAATTTACTTTCTGTAAAGGGAAACTTTATCTAAAGTCTGTTTAAAAAATACAACACAAGCTACTCTGAAGAGCTTTAAACCGACATAAAAACGTCAAAGAGAGCCAATATGGTGCAATTACTATCGTTATGTATTTGCATTCGTGTCCAAACTTTTATTGTTTATCACTTTTATTTTATTGCACTCCCTTGGACTTAGAATCAAACTTCGTGATAGACGGCGTAGCAAATCGACATTGCAACAATTACAGCTATTCATCTCTTACTACACTATAAAAGTGAGGTAAAAGTAAAAGGAAAAACTTTTCAATGAACAAATCAAAGAATGTGGAATATATGCACACAAGACAATTGAAGTCTCTGCAAATACATTGTTTACTGAAGCAATAGAAAACACTTTTATTGTTCTTCATCTTGAAGTCACCATGAGGCCTTCAACAAATGAGCTTTACTCATACCTTATAGTAAGTGTGAGCTGGCTCCAAGCACCGGTTTAAGCAGAATTCATTGTTAGATGTCGAGGAATGCTACACCCATTTTGACAAGCCATTTTTAAACCTGCCTTGCCCCCAAAAGCAATGTAAATAACCTTTCATTTTTGTCTCGCCCGCGACGAACGTCGCGGAAAGCGAGACATTGGCGTGCAAAGTATGACGGCGGCGGCGACGGCGTTAACTTTTACTTTATACAGGATATTTTGAAAACCCTTTGATGTAGGAACATCATATTTGGTCCAGTTGTAGTAATAATCAAGTGCTACCTGACGGACATAAAATCATGTGACCTTGACCTCAATTGCACGGTCCAGTGACCACGTTAAGCTTCTCTGATTAGATCCATATCTCAATAATTGTAGGTGGTAGGTCAATGATATTTGGTAGATAGTTTGGTCTTGAGTAGTGCATGTCAGTCTGGCATATGACTATTGTCCTTGACCACAATTTCACGGTCTAGTGAACATGTTAAGTTTCTCTGATGAAGTCCATTTCTCAATAACTATTAGTGGTAGGTCAATAATATTTAGTATGAAGGTTGATCTTGGGTAGGACATGTCAGTCTGGCATATGGCTTTTGTCTGTGACCTCAATTTCATGGTCCAATGAGCATGTTAAGTTTTGTGCTTAGGTTAGTTTCTCAGTAACGATAAGTGGTCGGTCAATGATATATGGTATGTAGGTTGGTCTTAGGTAGTACACGACAGTCTGTCATATGGCTTTTGTCCTTTACCTCAATTCACGGTCCAGTAAGCATGTTAAATTTTTGTGATTAGGCCATTTGCTCAGTAACTAAAAGTGTTAGGTCAATATATTTGGTATATAGGTTGGGCTTGAGTAGTACATGACAGTCTGCGATATGGCTTTTGTCTGTGACCTAAATTTCACGGTCCAATGAACATGTTAAGTTTTTGTGCTTAGGTTAGTTTCTTAGTAACTGTAAGTGGTTGGTCAATGATATATGATATGTAGTTTGGTCTTGGGTATTACATGAGAATCTGCTATATGGCTTTTGTCCTTGACCTCAATTTCACAGTCTAGTGAGCATGTTAAGATTTTGTGATTAGGTCATTTCCTCAGTAACTATAAGTGGTAGGTCAATGATATTTGGTATATAGGTTGGTCATGGGTAGTACATGACAGTCTGTTTATGGCTTTTGTCTGTGACCTCATTTTCACGGTTCAGTGAGCATGTTGAGTTTTCAAGTATCTATTAATGTATGGTCCATAATATTTGGTATGTTGGTATGTCTTAGATTGAACATGACATCCAGCTATTTGGCTTTAGCCCTTGACCTCATTTTCACGGTCTGGGGAACATGTTTGGTTCTCCAGTATCTATATTCGTGGTAAGTTCTACCAATATCATTTCCCTTTCACATATATGTAAAGTACTATTTCTAAATTTTGCAGTAGAAATTAAAGCAAACAAAAATCACGAAAACTCGCCATAAAGTTTTTTGTACCATAATTCCATAGAGAAACTAAAATCTGCAGTTTTGTAAGACAGTTGAGCTAAAACTCTACATTCCGAGTTGGTGGGTAGATCAGATGGGCGGCAAATGTCAAACTAAATATCGAATGTAGAAAATGTGGACATTCTTAATGAAAGACGGATTTCACAGACAATCATGACAACCAAGGGGAGACAATTATGACAACCAAGGGGAAATTAAACAGACTATTTTAATCATATTTCATAATTTTCTTCCCCTTTGTGGTAACTAATCATTGTCTTTATTGGATTTCGGCAACACAGACGGACAGTCATTCAAACTTAATCATTTTTTATGATGTCTTGTCAGTATATAAACTTGGAAACTTGCTTATATTTTCTTACCGCACTTTTAAGAAAATGTATTTGTCGATTCAAGGTCAGCAGGGCTTTTAATTCAACAAAACTAACTTAATCTGGTTAACAGATATTTTTACAGCGTAATTGTTATCTCAAGATTTATAGCAACTATTTTTGTTACAGAATAAAACGCATAAATCATCACCGAGCCACTACAGATCTTTCAAAACCATAAATACTTTACTGACTTTGTGACGGGTGGTGCCCTATGCAAGACAGGAAAAAGTACCCTTCCAGAGCACCTGATATCACTGTTTTTTTCAGAATTCACACTGTTAGTGCTTTAAGTTTTAGTGGTGTTTGTCCTTGTGTGGCGTCTTCGGCCCTCTGACTTCCGGTGTTCTTGCTTTTACCTTATCTCCGGAATTTGATTTGTGTAATTTTGTGCTTTGTTCCTTCGGTATTCATTTGCCGTTGTTCAATACAATCTGTAGTGTGTGTGTATGTGTGTGTTGATATTTAGCAATTTATTTGGTGGAGATATTTTATGTTCAAAAGGAAATAACTGATATGAGCGATAAATGGTCTATTTTTCGTGGAATCGTGGAATGTTCTATTATAGACGTTCATATTCGTTTAATTTCATTTCTTTCTTTAAGTTACATGTTCGAAATTTCGAGATTTTCCATTTCCGATATTTCTAACATTCGCCTTAGTGCATTCGCGATTAGTGAGGATCGATTAAGTTTTGCAGTACATTGACTTTAAAATAGGGAGATACAAAGTTATTTAAAAAAGTGCAACAGGACAGCATTTATGTTTTTTTTTATTGTGTGTGTGCTGGGGGGGGGGGGGGGGGTGAGGTCGGGCTAACCCTTTGTAAAAAAAATGAATGCAAAAAGACATTTAATTACATGTGTTTTATATGTCTGTCATGCAAATTAATAAAATGTTTGTAGTTTTTTTAGTTCAAATCATTTCAGTTTACTAAATTATACATTTTTATATGTTTTTATTTTCTTGAAATCCTGTGACTTCATCTTGCAATATTTTGTGGTTACTAATGTTTTGGGAAAAAGCTAAGGACATTATTACAAATCAACCTACAGAGAGTCTAAATGGTCACATTTTATTACCCAACCTGACCACAGATAGCCATAAATGATCATATATTATTACTTGTAACCATTCCCAGCCATGAAATCTGCAAGCACCAGGTCATAATGGCATTTTTGACCCAACCTTCCCACAGATAGCCATAATTGGTCATAATTAATAATCGCAACTATTTCCACAGCCATGAAATCTGCAAGCATAAGGTCATAATGACATTTTATGACCCAACCTGACCACAGATAGCCATTATAATTGATCATAATCATTAATCGCAACTATTTCCAATGCCACGAAATCTCCAAGCATAAGGTCAGAATGACATTTTATTAGCCAACCTAACCACAGATAGCCATAATTGAGAATAATTATTGATCGCAACTATTTCCACAGTCAGGAAATCTGCAAGCATAGGGTCAGAATGGCATTTTATGACCCGACCTGACCACAGATATCCATAAATGGTCATATAATATTACTTGTAACCATATTTGACTGGCAACCATTTCCCCACCTATGAAATCTACAAGCATTAGGTCAGAATGACATTTAAAGACCCAACTTGACCATAGATAGCCATATTTATTAATCACAACTATTTCCACAGCCATGAAATCTGCAAGCTTAAGGTCAGAATGACATTTTATGACCCAACCTGACCACAGAAAGCCATAATTGATCATAATTATTAATTGCAGCTATTTAAGGTCAGAATGACATTTTAAGATCCAACCAACAAACAAATAGGAAAGTATGGTCAGAATTATTCAGCTAAACTTGACCATTGTTATGAAATTTGCAAGTCTAAAAGAAACCAACTCATATAAACAATTGAGGGTCATTATTTTTCATCGCCAAAAAGTATGAGACATATTTAAGAATTTATTTTCCACAGCCATGAATTGTTAGTCATTATAACCAAATTATTTTTCTGCCTATACATATTACGTATTTAGGTGACCTTTAATTGGAGGGGACTTTGAACATGTTGAATATGTCTTTCCCGGTGTTTCTATTAGCAGAGACATATATAATTATAAGTCTTTGCCTTAAGCAATGCAAACATTTTCTTTTTTTTATTTGACTCTCCAAGATTATTTTTATTATTTTTTTCACCTCAAAATTAATAATCACGCTCCTCGCTGAATCACTGTGCGCTGAATCTGGGACTATTAGTCTCACGTTGAGTCAAAAGACTCAATTGAAGGATTCTTCAAGCAGACATATATTGATAAATATCTATAGAAATATAAAAGTTCTATTTGAAATCATGACTGACAACCATGCTGTACTTTCACTTTCAGAGTACAATCAGTTTATACGTGAAAGAAAATTAAGACCAACAGTGTTTTTGTTGTTAAGAAAATATAATGTCTCGCAAAATAGTGTTAGATGTCAAATCGCAGTTTGATAAAACAGAGGTTTCCAACACATTTCGCAATTCCGGAACTTGCAATTCTCATGCCGGAAGTTAACATGGCAAAATCCGGAACCGGAACTTGCAGTTTTCATAGACTTTAAAATCTCATACGACATCATACAATATTAAAAAAATATCACCATTATAAAACGCTTCAATGTTAAAAATCACGAAATATTTAAAACATTTGATGTAAATGTTTTTAATTGGTACTGATACAATGAGTTTAACTCTGGAATTGAGAAAAAAACAACACAATGAACTTCTCAATAAAAAAAAACGTTCTAACTGAAATAACAAATGGCAATGAAATAAAAAATGGCAATAAAATCTCACATCGCATGGAGGTTAATTAGCAACCAACTAAAAATGACAACTGTAAATGAGTCCTAACGTGGTTGTTGGAAAACGCAATGTGTTTCTATTTTCTGAGGTGTACTTCCAAGTTGAACTGTTCTTAGAATGGATGCTGTAGTGTGAATGCTGTGCACTTCGAATGCTTACTGGATAAAGGGAGATACTCAGCTTTACTATTATATAATACATTATGTTTTTGATGGTTTGATAATATCAAAAGTTAAGTTATTAGTTGATCTAATTCTAGATTTTTATTCACAATGATAAATTTGTTAAGTATACCGGTATTTCCATTGAATGACTTTACGGTCACTATAATTCCCAGCAGTTCTAAACCCAGTAGGTCATTAAACTATCTGTAAACGTGGCTAACAATAAAAGATTCATAAACATAAGTCTGTAAAGGGAAATTGTTAATAATAAAAAATCATTAATGCATATCAACTTAAAATTTCTCTCAAATGCCATGGAAAACAAGTTTGTTTTACTGTATTTTTATGGTTTCCTAATTTTATGGTAATGGGAATTAAATTTCAAAATATAATTCAAAATAAAGAGGGTTTGTTTGATGTGGGGAAAATCACAGACTTATTTAAAAATTAAATAGGCATATAGAAAATAACTACATTGTAAATGTACAATGCTTCAATTTATACTGTGTAAAGCAATGAGCTTTAAGTAAAAGTATGAATTTTTCTGTACCAATTCACCACATGCTGATACCAAAGTTAAACATGCCTTAAGAATTATACTTCCGTATGTTAAGGGGCTTGGGTGGTTAAGTTGAGATCTTTGAGACTGAGATCTTATCCCCCCATAAAATGTCATAGCGTCTGATTTATCAATTCAACATGGTCAAATTAAGCTCAAATGACAATTTAACAAAGAATAAGGAGTAAAAAATCTTACGCGTGCACTACATCTATTGTTTGTACGATTTCTTACTAAAAACATTTGTGGGAGGTATCAATAACAGCTGGTTTTGGATTGCCTGAAACTACTGAAATTTCCATTTTTCAATTTTTAGTGGCATAACATTTTCGCTTTAGTATTGTAAACACCTCTGCGTAGAAATACAACCCACGAGGCATTTGTTTTTTTTTCCTTATTCAGGCATACATGTATAATAACTATATAATAATTATCAAATTACTGTAAATTGTGGTATTTATACAAATTTATATCAACAATTTATATAAATTCACTGTAACTTATCGCTGATCAGCTGTTGTCTTGAAATCGGGTGGTAAGTCATCTTTATCGTTTACATTTTATTATTTATTTTTTGTCTTCATGCATTGCAGTTATTACAATGTCGTGCTGTTAACTACATGTTGTATATCTGAATAAAACTTTTTAATCGCCTGTACAAGTCTTGGTTCAATATGTGTACAAAAGAAGACAAAAAGAAGCTTTAATTTTGTCTTTGGAAAAAGGATTGCAGAAATAGTTGCAATGTATTTTTCAAAAAAGACGTGTTGGGCACAAAACAGGCAAGTCCAAGTATCTTAAAGGGATGGTAAGAGTCTGTTTTCGTCATGCAAAAGTGGTGTTTTGCAAAAGCCACTTCCACTCACTTTTATCACGATACGCATTCACTATTTTACTTTTAGTTTTATAATAAGCACGAAGGGTCAACCCGGCTGATAATCAAAGAAAAGTTAGTATGTACTGTCGATTATTTTGCCATGAACGCTACTGAAGAGTAAAATTGAACTACCTTTAATGGAAACAATAGACACATGGTTTAATTCACATGATGCTTATATTCAAAAAGACACTGACATGTTGATTCCAGTATCATTCAACACATACTCAATAGTTCAGGTTACCACATATTCGATATTGAATCGGGTGCGATGACCTTCTTTTTAAAGACGACTTGAGTACATATCATCCACGAGAAATCATCGAGCGTTTAGTTCTTACGTACATATACTGGAAACAGGGTCATTAAATGGGTGTGATTCTCACTGGCTTAATCAATGTACATTTCATGAGACATAATGACCACTTTGTACTTTTTATCAATATATTCCCTGTAATGAAATATGATTATCAAGTAAGAATAACATCAGATGTACATCCTCCATGGTTAATGACATCAAGACACTGAAAATTTAGAATACAATTCTAGGTACCATGTAGCATTTTAATATTGCAGTCAAACATTTCTGTGTACCAAACATTCAGGGTGAACACAAAAGGAGAAATCTGATTGTTCTAACTTAGCTGGTAAGTGAACCAGGTTTCTAAAATAATTTAATAAATTTTCATTTACTGGAAAGTGATGTTTTTATAATGTCTTGATTTATAAAATGCCCGTTCCAAGTCGGGAATATGACGGCTTGCCAAAAATGTTCAGTGTTGGGTTGGGTTTTCTCTATTCTGTCCCACGTTTTACAGATTTTCCTTAGTTGTCTCTCCCTGTAATTGCTTCGGACTTTTGTTGTCACTTTTTTTATAAGGAGACAAATTTGGAAGTCTTTGTTTTTTACAGAAAATGTGATCCTTTACAACTACGATTTTTACAACTAACTACAACCCTGTTACACTCCACTAGTTACTAGAGTGTAACAGGGAACATTATGATAAGCTTGGGCACTTAATGATAATTGTAACAAGCAAATTATTGGAATAAATATACTATTTGTTGTTAAAAAAGAAAATTTGATTCTTCTTGCCATTGATTATTTTTGGCATAATCAGAAGTACATTGTGAGACAAACAGGAATTAATCTAACCACTCCAACCGTCTACACTGAATGCACAAAGAGCATACAGGGTCTGTAGGTCACCTTTAATTACAAATATGGTACCCGGAAATTGAATTCCTTACACAAAGGTATGACGTTTTAAACCAAACTTTTAACGTCACCATATTCAGATCAAAATCAAATTGTGTTTTTTAACGTGAATTATTTGATTCACGTGACAAGACGGGCCATATTTTTCTCTGGGGAAGGCAATGCTGTCTGTTTTTGCATCACAATTTATATTGAAAATATATGACCTCTCTGCCATATTAAACCCGTAAATAATTTTAAGCATAACAATTTTAACGAATTTGGTTAACAAGAGATGATTTGTCTTCTTATTTCTATCATAATCAATCATATTTTCAATATTCTAGCCTTTGACTAGTTATTCCTTCCGGTAAATTTATTTTTACTTCATTTATAACATTGATGTATTACATTTTAAATTCAAATTTAGAACTGTACTTGTTTTTATAATGCTTAAATCAATTTCTTTATGACAATATAACAATTTCCTACCAAATCATATATCTAAAGATTATCATCAGGTTTTATGGTGAGAAACAACAATCAATATACAATGTCTTAGCATGTCTCTCTAAGACAATGGATTTCTTGGTAATATGGTGTTAACGACGTCTTCATTGCCCATTTATGAGCGAGGTAAAAAAAGGAATTTTACACATCAGGATGTGAATACTGTTATTTCTATGCTACTGTGATTTGTCATAACATTTGGTCAGACAGTATGTCGATAGGAATTATGTCAACACTCCATAATGTACAAGACAAACGTATAAAGGAATTACAATCTTACAGAAACAAAATACTGGTTAGAAACTGACGAAGCTTTGTACCGACAGCCGACATTATAAATTATTGAGTTTGTCTCGAAATGGGTAGCAGTGTGTTTTTCGATGCTTTTACGTATCCTTTTACGCCTATTAACAGATATGCCTATAATATGATAAATTGAACTTTTCATTGGCAAATGACACAAACCAAATTTTGTCACATCCCTTAGGAAGTCTACTAATGTTAAGTTTCGATTTGCTAACGAGGACAGTCCCAATTTAATTGTTTAAATCAGTATAAAAAATGAAATTATTTTATCGTTTATATCTCGACATAATAACAAAATTGCAGTAATTTGAGATATGCAGAATCGACTTGTGTCTCTTAAGTGCAGAATAGTAGGCCAAAAAATCGTACAAAATAAAGAGGAAAGAGCTTACTGCATTACTTTGCAGTATCTCGACTTTGCAAGCTTACACACAATTATCAATGAAGGGATGTGGAGTAAATGCACATGAGACAAAGTCTCTACAAATACATGGTAAAACAAAGCAATGGAACAACGTCTATAATGTTGTTCTTCATCTTGAAGTCACCATGAGGCCTTCAACAATGAGCTTTGTTCATACCTCACAGTAAGTTAAAGACGGCCCCTAGCACCAGCTTGAGCGGAATTCATTGCTAGATGTCGGAAAACGTTACATCAATCTTTTTTCATGTCATGGATGCTGGATCGTCAACAAACATGAAATTAACTGGCAAAGTGTTCTTACAATTGCTGTCATCCGTTGCCCTACAAAAAGACAAACAACAGACAATCACATATAAACAACCACAGGGTGCTCATCGAGTCAATCGTCAGAAAACTTGGTATAAAAATCCTGAGACGTGAGCACAATAAAAAGGTGGTCATAACAACATTTTGAAATTAAAATGCCAAAATTTGATGTATGAAAGTATGATAGTGTATCCATATAAAAAATAATCTCAAAAACCCTTATATAAACATTTCTGTTTCCGAGTTGTAACTGTTAAATAAGATGTGAGACTACTCTTTTCTTTGCAATTTGCCTCTAAAGTACAATATGCATACATATCTACGTACTCAAACTTTTCAACAAATAAAATTTTGTATTGAAAAGTACGTTCTGTTTAAGTTGATTTCAAACCTCCTTACTACTGTCACAATTCATTCTACAAATCAATATCATACAAGATATATCTACTAAACTGATATACAAAAATTGTTAAATTGTGTGCATGTCAACGATAATATGATAAAGACGGTTGTGATATATCAGTTAATACCAATTTAAAGAACTGATGTATTGAAAAGAACCGAGCAAGCAGAAATTGAAGGAGACAGTTCGTTAAAATTACGTTAAACTTTACAAGGTATTGTCACAGAAAATGTTCAGTGAACGCATAAAAACCTTGAGATAAAAACAGGAGTCTTTGTAAGAAAGATTTTCATGTGATAGTGAAAGTCTTGCGTTTTTCATGATAAAAAATCTTATTTTCTTTAGTTTAATTTTTTGTTTATTCAAATAACTTGATTTTTTTACTTTGTCTATTATATTACCTAAGTCCTTGATATAATATAATTCCACAAAAGTACAATTTATTTAAGATGAACCCCTTTGTAATAAACAATAATTTTACCTTCCAAAAAGCCAACTTATGTATTTGATGTCTTTTTGGGCTCTTTATAAACATTTTACAGTCTACGAAATGCAGCGGCTATAATGCACTTAGAAAGTGTCCGTTGTCTAAAGTCAATATATATTGTACTTTTGTATTTTTGATGATATAATTGACCGAATTAAAGGTAAATATTGAATCTAACATTTAAAGAATAGAACAAATCAAGATGGCATAGTAAAACTATGACATAATAATTATTTGACAATCATTCGCAGGGGAATCTTTTTTAAATGTCACTTTTGGTCATCATAATCTTTCTATCCCTAATGATCAATTAAACCACGCTAATACAGATATTATGTAGTATTGAACCAAATAATGATAATATAAATCTATAAAATGATCGAATATATATAGATAGAATATTTCTAAAGGTTGTAAAGTGAGTCCTCTGCTACTAGTGGTTTCGTTATTTTGCTCTCTGGTAATTGCCTTCCCCATTATTCGTTGTTTTATCATTATTTGAAATTAAGGTTTTTGAAATTGTCCATGACTTTCGGAACTCTCTAGCTTTATTTATTTAATGCTTTATTTATTTATGGAGGATTGCTAACAGCCCGAAGGCCACGAGTAGCTTTCCTCAACAGAAGTAACAAGACATATATACAATACAAGACAGTGCAAGATACATACAAGACATATGTACAATACAAGACAAGAACATTTAAGACATACATACAGTATAAAATGTTTTTGTCATATAAGAGGATAAGCTAGAACGTGACAAACTCTCTAGCTTTATACAACATTGATGCATTAGCACATTTTGCAAACTGCCTCCAATTTTCTTTTCAAAATATGTTTTGGATATCCTGAATAGCTTTTTTGACAAAAATGAATGAAAAGTCTAACGAACTCAGGTTTCTCTAAAAAATGTCGGGACTTGTATCACAAAAAAGGGAACGCTGAATATCAAAAGTTTCTTCTAAGAATGATATATGGCCAATCTTCTAACAAATAAAAATATTAATTTTAAAACTTTTATACCATAAACATTGAGTAGTGATTATCCTTAACACGTCAAACTAGTAAGATACAATGAAGAGATATGGAGTAAATGTACATTAGACAGTCTCTACAAAAACATGGTAAAAAACGGTAAGTCTAACAACATGTCAAAATTAAAACGTCAAACAAAATGTCAAAAGAAATACACCAAAAACATGTAAAAAATACGTCAGACAACATGTCGAAATTTGCAGTAATGTTTGTATTTTTTCCTAATTTGCATGAGGGTTCATTACTGACGATAAAGAAAAACAATTTTGATGTCTTTATTCAAACCAAAATTCATAAATCTTTATACCTTTAGCTTGTTATGGTTTTTTCCATAGTGTGAAAAGGATGAGTTGAAACTATACCGACGATTCAACGGTTGTTTGAAATCGCCATCTCCGTGCTTTGTAGACATATTTGTACTTGGATTTTTTCCTTTCTTTTTAATTTTAATTGAAATAGCCGTGATTTATTTGCAGTATCACACATAATTAAATACACTGTAGTATTGAACCTTAATATGTAATGGAGTAAATCATACTTGATGTATTTCTTGTCATATAGACTGCTTTTATATGTACGTGACATATACTATCATCATTAATTCTCTGCTTATATCTCAATGTTTAACTAACTACCATTTCATTAATTCCTATAACATTAAATTGCACTGCCTGTTTGTAAAATCTACTGATTCCGTTACGTCCATTTAAATGCAGTGGTACCCATGAAGACCGTTATTATATCTCCATTAAAACATCCAAATGATTCAATGCAGTCACTGCATATAAAACCAATGAGTATAGACTAGTGTTCTTCTTGAGCTTTCAGTAAAATAAAAAAAAATTGATATAGAATATCGAACAACTACAAAAACCTCAAGGTAAAGTTATAAAGGAGAAAATATTAGAATGCTTTATTAAGGGTATCTAATTATCTGCGTGACAGTCTTGTTAACCAAGGTTCTAAAAAATTCCAACTCATACGTCCTTAACTAGATATCAGTCCCATGTGGGAAAAATTTAAGGTCCGAAATGTGAGTCAAGATTTCTTTTTTTACTTATTACTTGGATGATCATTTTTTTCACTCTTTACGACCTTTCAATAGAAATTGCTGTTGAATTGTAACCGGACACCGAAGGGAGGTTTGGCGCGACATGAAACGGTTTAACACACCATTTCTTTTGCCCGTACCAAGTCAGGACCATTGCGGTTGACAGTTCTCCGATGGTTTTGCGCCTTCTTTGTTTTTACCTTCATTTCTCTCTTAGATTTTTAAAATTTTTTAGTTTATGGTCTTTCAAGTGTTTAGATTTTATCTGCACTGAAGGCACATACTTTGTCGAAATGGTCATATGCAGAAATTGAATTATTAGTATGTGCGGTATTTATTTACTATGCTTTTTCTATCCTTCGTTTTTTGTCACCTTGTGCTACGGGTTAAGTTTACTGTCTGATATAACAGCCCAATACAAATACAGTTTATATGAAAAAGTCAAATGTCCCTTTCGACAACTCATGTTTTCTCTGTGTAGATAATATTTTAATTCAAATAGACGCGAGGTAAATAGCAATGAGACACTAAATGCATTGCATTTCTACATACGAATGGGATTGCATTGTGAATTGAAGAAAGCTGGAAATTTGCAGTTCAAGTCAATTTACGTTGGTGAATTTATTATTTATTGCAACCGCGTTTTAGTACCAACCAATCGTTTATTTTCCAATTTTTAATGATTCGACTATTTTTGCGGCAGTTTCCAACATACAACATACCTTGTCTTTTTGGTTCTTGGACTTTGGCTGGCTCAAACCAATTCTGTTCTGTAATCTTGTTATTAAACCAGTTTTGAATAACTGCAAAAATTTGGATTTTTAGAATTAAAATCAAGTTAAGTAGTAAATTTTTATGGCCTCTGTGTAGCATCATAAAGGTCAAATGCAAACATATACAAACATAATTTATAATTTAATGCATTAGTAGTGTGAATACCCTACAACATCACCAATTTTATGAGAAAACACAAGAATACCAGTTTGACATTTACAACATGTCTTTTATTGCTTTTGTTTGTCACATTGATAGTTTAACTTCCGGTTTGTGAGAGTAGAGCATTATTTTTTGTACAATATGCAGTAAAACAACAAATCGTCCAGTTCTCTGGGTTAAAAGGCAATTATCTGGATGTTCGATTTTTCTCTTTAACTAATAGACTTAAGACTAAATTCAATTAAAAAGTTTTATTATCCCCTAAATAACTGCGACATCACAGCTGTCTTTGAGTGGTGTTTTTCGTATTCTTTGCAATCATCTTACAATTTACGTTTTTCGAATGGAAGTTCAATTTTACTTTAGGTGTACTCTTTTAAGCTGATTACTTGTCAATATTTTCCAGTTTTATTTCAATTGTGATATCGTTCCCGTAAATGTATACTTCGATATATTCTCAAACTCTGAACAAGTTCACCCGTTTATCCTTCTTTTCTACCTTTTTTATTTTCTTCTTTTTTTTCTATTTTGAAGTCCTGTTATCAACTACTGTTTTAAAAATTTGTTTATTTTTGTTTAAAATCCTTTTTCCCACTGTTTTGAATTCTTATATCTTTTACTACTGTTGCTAGGTTGTTTATTAAGACAAGTATTGATAAACAAATAACCAAAAATAGTGTTATGATGGCCATTCCGGCGAGTGATGTCTCCTCAGTGTTGATCAAATTTTTAAAAAGTCGAAAACAATAATCCGAAATATGTAAAAAGAATTGCCAATATGATCAATACAGAGAGGCAAAATCAGCCAAAGGAACAGAGCTTTACACTAGAAAGATACTCCTTAGTTTGAAATAAAATAAAATATTAATTTATTTAGATACGGCAAGTCTTCAAATGAAAAAGGCTTCAGAATCAAAAGGATGTTTAAGTTGAAAGGCACACGAGAGCATTAGTATTGTGCAATCAGTATATATTACAATAATCAACCTTTTTGTAATTCACCTGTCCATTGTGTTATTGAAAAGGCAGCAAGAGTTATGATACAAACACACATTTAACGTTCTTTCCTGTGTGTAACGTTAAAAATATCTTTGAACATTACAACATAAACCCATTTTTATGTCACCCCACACGAAGTCGAGGTGACATGTGGTTGTTTTTCTACTTTTCTTCTGATTTTTATCATTATCTCGAAGCCATGAAATGGCTGGAGAGATGTTAATATGACAGGAAAAAAATCACGTGAGGCTTCAAGCCTATTAAAAGCTCTAAAAGATGATCTTCGTGCTTTCGATAAAATATAGTGCGCAAGTTTCTTTCAAAATCGTATACACTGTGTTTTTAAGTAATATTTCTTCATTTTCTTGAGTTGAATACGGTGTTGTTATCTTAAATTGAAAACAATATGCATGTTTATCAAATTACTCGTCTTTTTAAATTGCGTCTCGGATCAACGAACCTGTCGCGCAGTAATTTGTAAAAGATGAAAACAACATTTGTTTACCTGTGACAGTCTACTGAATATATTTATAGCAATGAAATCGACATGCGAAAATCACACAATCCGATTATTTTCACGTATTACGGAATAACTTGATACATGCAGACGTATGCAGCAGTTCCTTGGATGATTGGATGACTATGAAGTTTTGCCACGTGTAGATTTTCAGGGCTTCGAGATTCAGCTCCATCGGAGCTTTGATTCTTGGGATTCTTCCAATAATTTCTGTCCGATCGATTTTTTTAAATGACTTGATGCAATCAAATGAAACTTGGCATGTACTTTGATCAGCTTTTCAGGAAAAAAATTTAAAAAGCCGCAATGTCAAAGATGGCCTATAATCAAGTTAAAATATTTTACAATACAATATGTCAGAAACTGCTTTGCAGAATTTTTTCGCTTTTAGTGTAAATGTTCAATCGAAAATGGGGTGAAGAAATTTGTGTTTGCAGATTTTTACAGATAACTGTAAAAATATGTAAAATTTTGAATTTTTCTGATTTCAACGAAAATTAATTTCCAGGTGGATTTTCAGGCTGAAAATAAGATGGATCTATCTAATTGGTTGTTTGGGGTTACATTAGCTAATGCTCATAATTGCAAATCTATATTTTTACCTTTCTACTTTAACATTTTGCTGCCATTGTCATACTGATTCTTGCAATATAATTGATATATTTGTACTTTCTCTTCAACTCTTATCGAAGAAGTAATTTATGCCACACTCTTTAAGCAAGACACTTGTAAAATATCCTGCTATGTTTTAGACGTTTTCAGGGCATTTGTATGTTACATAATATAACGTATCAACGTAATTACTTTTTCGGATAAAAGAATTTTTTTAGCAGATCATATAGACACTGGCATGTTGATATTAACAAAAATAATACATGGCACACTACCACAAAAGAAGTAAAACTCGCGGCAAAATATATTACACTGAATGTCATCTTGTATCGAATGTCTGTCTATGCATTGAGATGATTTCTGTTCAATCTTCAATAGTAAGGAATTTGTAACCCACCATCTGTGACGACACAACTAATTGGTATTAATGTGAATAATGTTTCCGTCTCAAAAACACATCGTTTACAATTAGGCGATGAATCTTTGAGTTCACTTGCTATCGATATATTACAATATTGATACATTCAAAATCGTCAAACTAGTTAAGTGGTCACCCGACATTCTTTAATCGTAGTATATGTCATTTAGAAATATTTTGAGAAATGTTGTCTACATTGCAGCTTTTCGGTATAATTGAGGACTGTAAAAGGTATAAAAGGCAAGCCATCAAATATGCAATGCTAAATAGAATAAGACTGGCACCACTTGTATATTAATATACTTTAAGTTAATTGCATAAATATCTGAAGTGTGTGACTTATTATTGTTCAACGTCTACTGGGCAATATTTCTTCTCAAGTCAAGAGCATGTTAGGTTTCACAAGTTTTACAACCTTCCCCACTCCTAAAACGGGACTAAAAGTTAATGTATTACCAGGGGGTGGTCACCTTCATCGCGGACTTCGTGTTCTGTTTGTATATCGTGCTTTTCCTTTAGGGCATACAGAGTTGAAGGGGTTTACATGCACTTTAAGCAAGGAATATGAATTCATATTTCTGTATTCGGTGGTGGTTTCTTTTGATTGGTCAAAGTATGTCTTTTAAAAGCACTTGCTATTCTAAATTAATAATATGATACATGGACATTGAACCGCTGGGAAGCCATAAAAGTGTTACATGTATATAATATTAACTCTTTGTAATAAATTCAGTTGGTTTTGTATCAACATTGCGTACATTGTATCGACTGTTTGAAAGCTTTGCGACATACATTTTGAATACTTAAAAAGTGATTTTTTTGGTGCATTCATTCAAATTATTTCTACAGTAATATTTTGTCCAGAATTTTATTATTTATAAGAGCTGTACGATGAATTAGTAATGGCGACATTACAATAATGTTAACATACAAACCATTTTATGCGAAAGCATGCTTGAGGTACATTTTTCTTCGTTCTCCTTGACATGACGCGTTTTCATTATTAAGTAATCTGTAAATGTGTAACATGAACTTGATAACAACAAATTTAATCAACTTTGATAATTTATCTTAGATTACAAATGATTTCTGCCACGATCACGGTCTTAAAAATCCAAAATCTGTTAGAAATGTAATGGGTGAAATAGAAATGATTCACTATGTTAAAAGTCAATATTCCAAAGGACCGTATAAAAAGTGATTTTTTTCCGAGAATCCTATGATTGTTATTAAATTTACGGATCATTCAAATAGTAAACAAATAAAAAAAAACCGTCGTTGCTGTAAAGATTTCAATTTCTACTATTTTTGTCTGTGCACCGCAGATCGAATAAAACATTTACAAGACCCGATATCCAAACGATGAAATAGGCCTGATAGTGAACAAATAACTAATAGGAAATAATATTTAAAATTAACTTTACATAAAAGAAACAAAAATGACAGGCTCATATGACCAAGGTCCAAGTTTGTAAGGATCAACATGTACAAGTCCTCTTTTTTTCTGTTTTTACTTATTATTTTGTTTACTCTTTTATCCCAAGTATCGCCAAAGTATATGTAAAATCCGGATTTGGTGTCTATACTTTTAGTCTAGGATTTATGCTCGGATCTGTTTTACTAAATTAACATTTAAACTGAAAGTTACTTGTCTGTTTGATTAGTATTGAATAATGTTTATCGAACATGCCATGATGTTAAGATAAATTTCTGTCAATCCTAAAGCAATCATCTTATACTAAATTAAAACTTTTATAATCTTTAACTATACAATATTCAAGGGAAATGGAATTTCGATGCAAGATAAATAAAATGCCTACAGAAAAAAGGTTAAACAGAGTACAAAGGGAACCTGACCGACAGTCAATTATGAGTCCTTTCAGAAATATAAGAGTAGAATAAGAAAACATTTGTACAATTGGCAACCTAAAAAGGAATAAAAATCCATAGATCAGTCATTCATTATATTGGTAATTTTACCCACTACTACAATAATTTACAAAGAGATGTTGAACTGTCTCCGAGACGCTTCCTTTCCATGTTATCAATTAATCATACATTTCTTATTTCTTAGAGCTTTATTCGTAACATGTGACACGCACTCAATAGAATCAAAAAATAAATTGTTAAAAGTTACAGATCGTGTTTCCTGGCTGTACGTTTAGTGATTTTCAATAAAACATTGTTCCTATTAGGGATAATGAATCGAAGTGGCAATTAAGAAATTGAGCGTTATTTTATTAGTATTTGTGGTTGAAAACTGCTAAGCAATGTACTTTAACTTCACTTACCAAAACGAAATTCACATAAAAAAGCAAAAAAAAAAGAAAAAAAGAAAAGAAAAATTTTAAAAATATCAAAACACAAACATAGCAACTTTTTACAACTACATATAGGTCAAAATAAAACCGACACAATTTCAAATAATTACCGAAGAAAAAGGGGAAGCAATCTTTAATAAAGGATCCAAAAATTTAACAATATGCAACGCAATTAGATACAGCATTGCAAAGATAGAATAGGATGCAGAAATGAACAAGAACACATTAAAGAAAAATTCCTAGAAATGTGAACTGGTAGTGTCATCAGGTACTCCCGAAATGGTTGGCATGGTCTGCTTAATGTTCAGCGATCAAATAGTATGGATTTAAAAGTAAAACTTGATGTTCCGCATTTCGTAAAAAAAACTCTGGCTCTACTGAAATTTTTCAAACCAAAGAATTTTTCCAATCTGTTAAATCATGGTAGCTGCAGTAATACTTGTAACAGTAACAATTGCATCAACTATTGTGTATTAGATTCAACAAATACACGTAAAAACATGCAGAACAGAAAAAAAGAAACCATTGATATAAACTCTTCTTATCATGTGGTTTTTGATGTTTTGCTGACGTAGAAGTTATCAGGTCATTAAAATTTTATCATTATTTATATATATATCATTTTTATCTTAAATTGGATATAACCACGTACAGTTATTGTTTGTTTTCAACTTCTGGCGTGAATCAAAGAGAGTTTAACCCCTATCCGCTCGAATCCAAAATTAGAGAAGGAGTCCATTTTTATTTTTGATGCTTTATGAAATTTGTCTTGATGCTTTATGAAATTTGAGGTACAAGTTAAGAAGAAAATGCTTCGAATTTTAAGTCTGTGGAATCCGTTGATTCAAGTGGTTTAGTTCAAGTACGCCAAACATTAGGCGAAAAGTCCCGAGTCCAAAAAGGGGGTTATACTTCCATCAAAACGCAATTTTTTCTGAGCCAGTAGGTAATGCACAAGAAGAATGAAGGATACATGTACATGGAAGTATGGATAAATGTAAAAAAAGCTATAACACAATAGCACTGAGATACATTGTTGTTTATGCTAATAAATGGTTCAATTATGGTTTAGCAAGATTTTTAAAGAATCGTCTTGTACAAACTATCTTTTAGATTAAAGGAATTATCATTTCATTTTCAATTTAAGATTTGTATTTTGAATTAATCAGTTTTCTGTATATTTGTATAAAACAAGGTTGTAGCATTCGATGGCTATAGATTTTTTTTTTGCATCTAGCTTGAAGTGGGTTAACAGTAGATGAAATCTGTTTTATCAAATCATCACCGTATTTTGTCATGGGAATAAATTTATTTTCTTTAAACAGCCTCTTATGGCAACAATGAACAACCCCAAAACAAATTACTTGATCAACTGGTTGTCACTTTGTTGCTCTACAACGATTTAATTGACAAATCAATTGATATAGAATTGTTCCAAACTGAATAAAATGGAGGAGGACGTCTCATTAAATTATATCGATATACCTGCAAGCATCTTGTCTTATGATGAAAGAAAATCCAATCTCTGAGGTTTTGTGGGGGATCTACTTATTTTATCACATTCCTAGATGAAAATAAGTAGATGAATATATAACTATAATATGAAAAAAAACTAATCTATTTTTTATTTGATTCAAATAAATTAATTAACAGAATAACGGTAAGGAATCCACAAAGATAACAATTCCAAAAAATAGACATACAAGCAAAAGCACAAAGTAAGTGAGAACCAGTCTAAAAGCGAAAAAGCCAAATACATCGGCACCATCGGAAACATAATCAAGGGAACAATTTACTTAATGAAATTTTAGTATAACGTCACAATCTATCAAAGGGAGAGCTTTTCATGAAGGAGATACCCTTACACTAATACTTTTTTGAATTTGGATATCGAAACATTTCAACAATATGTGGTTTCGACTTGGGTTCAAAGTAATAGACAGATCCTTTGGGGATGTTTTCAGGGACATGCATTTTATGAGCAGAGATTATAAGATTATAAACCTGGCCCAATGTTACATGGATATTATGCGGTATAATACTGTTGTTTGAATTTCTGTTGTTGGCGAAATATTGTTTCAGAGTTTGTTGACAGACAAGTTCTATTTGATAATAATTGAATATTATAAATCATTGGCTTTTCCTTGTCTTCTTATAAAATTTTGGTTTCTTGATATTCGGGTTGTTGGATGTGGTTTGTTTCCATTGATATGTACAAGAAAGAAAAAAAACATATTTTTTTAGATTTTAGTTTTATTTCATATTTTTATTTTGTTGTTCTCCATGCACGACAGCTATACATACCTTCTTTATATAACATTAAGCTGTCTCGCAACATATATTTTTATTTTAATTACACAATTAGATTGTTCTTCTCGTATATGTAAAATTAAACTATTACATACGCTTTTCTTTTTCTTCCAGGAACATCAAAATGAAAATCAGCAAACATACACATCTTGTAACATATATGACTTTCATGACTGTTTTTGTGATAAGTAACAGTGCCGAAACTTTAACCCAGAAGGAAGACAGCGGTTCAAATCATCTAGGACAATTATCATCAATACTTTCTGATGCAGATCAAGATTTAGACAAACGAAAGTGGTCGTCTTTTGCAAGCTGGGGTAAACGAACGTGGCCTTTCTATCCAGGAAAACGGTGGTCTGTTTTACACACATGGGGAAAACGTGCCTCGCCGGACTCGGACGATGTGGACAAACGAAAATGGTCTGGCTTTACTTCATGGGGAAAACGTAACCTGAAAGACCTTCTTGGTGAAAACAAAAGAAAATGGAGTGGATTTACTTCTTGGGGAAAACGAGATATGTCCGATTTTGATGACATTGATAAACGCAAATGGTCAGGATTCACATCTTGGGGAAAACGTTCCGATTTAGATGACAAAGACAAAAGAAAATGGTCCAGTTTTAACTCATGGGGAAAACGTACACCACAGGACATTTACGGAAACTCTGAAATTGAAAATAATATGGATAAACGGAAATGGAATCAAGTGGGTGTATGGGGAAAACGCGATGGAGATGATAAAAGAAAGTGGTCTTCGTTTTCATCATGGGGAAAGAGAGGATGGAATAACTTTAGGTCATGGGGAAAACGACCCTGGTCATCATTTCAGTCATGGGGAAAGAGGAATCCTTGGCATTCTTTGTCAACATGGGGAAAACGTTCTGCACCAGGTAATTATCAGTAAATTATTTTTTCAAAGATCCAATTTTCACTTCAGCTTAAATACAGAAGGCACGAAGGTTATTCTATTACTTATTGCCTTTTTCAGATCATATTCAATGGAATGTCATACTATATGCTGTTACTTCTAATCAATTGGTCATTTTATATTCCATATTTAGTATAAAGCTACAAATATAACGCACATAACTTATGCATTTTCATTATTTTTGAATTTGAGTGAAATTAAAAAAGAAAAAAAAACTTTCAGTGACTAAGAATTACAAACACATGCCACAGTCCACAAGAGAAACTATTTAATAGTAATGGCCGAATAAATGAAACAGTACAATATTTTAACCAAATAAAGTTATATACGTTGTAGGTTTCTTTAGCTATTATTATTTTTATTTGTTATTACTAAAAAATATAGTTTTCCAATTATGAAAAAAATATCAGCTGAAAGCACAAGATTACATGAATCAAAGTTCAGAGACAAGGCAAAAGCAAGAACACCAGAAAACACACCAACAAAACACGCCAAAACTACAAACACAAAACAAAACACTAAAACACTTACCATGCGATCTCTAAGAATAACATCTGGTGCTCTGGAAAAAATATTGTATATGGAAATTGCGCTGTAGTAGACACTACTTCATTAAAAATATAAATGTTTATGTTTTTTTGTAATTGTATAGAAAAGTACATTTTCTGTAATCTCGGTAGTTTGTAAATTCGGCCTCTATATAAGCAAAATGGTTTTATTGTAGTAATTGTTTTATTGAAAACATTCTATAATTACATTTAATTCATTTAAAAATCGCATGATTCAATAAACATAGATATTTCTAAAATGTTATGTATGGACATTAACGTTCCCTTTATCCTGTTTTGTTGATTATTTGGAGTGGTAAACTTAATTTATACGTCTCTCTGTAGCCTTCACTCATTACAGTATTATTATATGTTCTGTATCCGTCCCCAGTGGTCTATTTGAGATTATAATTGGTCCAAGTTGTCAGCAGACTAATTCTTTATACCGGAAATCTTTTGTTATGATTTTTTTAATGATATTGATATAACAATAAGTTTTATTGTAATTCATAAATAATTTTTTTCTACAAGTCCTTAAATTTTGTCCCAAGGTGGAAAAAATTCTCTTTAATTATACCGCTAACCAAAATATAACACAAATCAGTAAATAAAATATTTCTTTCTTTTCAAGTCTCATCAATCTGAATGAGATATGTCTTCCGACTAAACAGTTTTGTGCGAAATTAGATTTGGAAAGCTTTCAATGCATACTGAATGATGGTTGACCTCTCTTGGACAACTTTGGTCATCAGATGACCAAACGGCTTAATCTGTTCTGTATACAAAATATCAATTATCTTTCATTCTACAACAAATGTCGTTACAGATTGTTCCTCTTCCGTGTAATTACTGGACCCCAATATCATATCTTTGTAGATAATGAATACAAAATGTATATTTAATAGTTCCTCTAGGTTAATTTGTACCATTGTATAATGTAAACGGACAAAAACGGTTCATTAAGATTATTTCGTTTCTATTGATCATTCCGACAATTAATTTAGTCATAAGAATTGTCTACATTATATGCTTGGAAAATTAGAATATGGGCTTTTTAATCTATTTCAAGTCCGTTTACATATAAGCAATATACAAATTAGCTTATTTAATTTTCTATCCACGGTAAAAGCGTGTTCAATTTATCAAGTATACCAAAACTGACGTTTGCATACCAGAGATGGATGAATCTTTTACTGTTCTGAAGTGACATTTACATTAAACTCTAAATAAATCCATGTCTGTTGTGAAAAGAAAGCTTTTGGAAACAGTGATGAGCAGAGTTTTCCGATATGGAACAATTTGTCAATTCATCTCTTTTGTTCATCAAAAGAGAAGTTAAATTAGTCAGCATTAGACATTCACAGACTATTCTGGCTCGACACCTAAACAATGATTGTGAAGGTTAAGAAAGGCCAGACTATTTATATTTAGGTATCAAGGGGTTCGCCGCTAAAACAAGAGAGATGTGATGACATTGTTTGGTGCAATGCTGTTGTCAAAAATACTTCTGATATTCATAAAATTAGACGGACAAGGTCCAATAATATGGACCCGTCTATTCGCCATTAGCTCATTTAAATAACAAAGTTCCTAAATATTTCACACTGAATCAGTTTTGTTTTAAAGAACGTCACTGAATACTTTGTAATTAATCAATTATTTATTTTGTCTTCGTTAATATCCAGAGACAAAATGGGTAGAAAAGTGTACATGTACATGCTGTTTACATATTGTGATTTCAACGGGTTGTAGCCCTTTCATGAAGGACAGGCTTTGACTTCTGAGACGTTACATAAAAGTAATATTCTATACAAAACCTACTTGTAAGCTTACCAACCTGTATAATTTGACAAACAAATGTTTTCATCTTACCAAAAATAAAAAAAATATAATATAAATAAATTTCAAACAGATAATTATTATAATAAAGTGCAAACATGACCACAATCAAACAAAAGTTACACATTAATATATTGAAAACATCTTAAATATTTTACGAAAGGATATGGAGTAAATGAACATGAGACCATAACACATATGTCAACTCCAACTGCAATAAT
>MJUU01001529.1:213884-227773 GCA_002080025.1 Modiolus philippinarum
AAAAAAAAAAAAAAAAAAAAAAAAAAAAAATTTTGTTTGCCTAAAATTAATTATTTTTCAATTTTGTTTTCTTGCATAATGAAAGTCCCATTCAATAATGAATTATAATTAAATGTTCCATTAATTTAAAACGTCTGTTTACTTCTAAAACAAAAGTCGAAAGTTGGGAATTTCTTGGAATAAAATGATAATTAGAAGTTCTATGTTTTGCTACTAAATCACCACTTTAATCACGACATCGTCACTAATACGGCAAATGCTCTATATGAAGAATATTTAGATTATTCAATAAATTCATAAAATTTTATGTCCCCTTGTCATTTATGGTATTTTCTTAATTTAATATTTAATCCGTGTTAGCAAATTCTTTTAAAAATTAAAATAAAAGCTATCGACTCGATAGTTGTTGCTATTAAAATAACTCAAATTCATTTCATTCATACAATTAATAAAAGCTTAACATGCAACAAGAATAGCTAAAATTACTGTTTCCGGATCACCCTGACTTTTATAATTGTGACAGATGAAATTTTGTGCAAGTCTCGAATCATTATTATTCATTAAAATCCATTCGATTGCCACTCTCCTCCTTCTCTGCATTTCCCCATTAATACTGATGTGTGCAATCAGAAGCATAATTAAATAAAACTAAACATTTCGTTTAGGTTTTCCCTTTGGTATTGATGAGATGTGCCTATCAAGTTTTTCTAATGTTTTGCTATCTGACTAGATATAGGATTGAGCCAGATAATCTTATTTGCAATTGCTGTTGAGTTGCTACCGGACACTACCGCATTGGAAGGGGATGTTTGGCTTGCCATAAAACCAGTTTAACCCACCCTTTTTTAATGCCTGTATCAAGTCAGAACCATTGCGGTCGACAATTTTGCCAGTACTTTCCACCTGATTTGACCGCTCTGTTCGGTAGTTTTGTTATTACCCCCCTTGACTTAACCAGATCCTGCAAAATTGTAATATGGCAATGTTAGTGCTATTACAGTTAATAGTTTTTACCTGAGCTGTGACTTGTTGTCGGTGACAAAAAGAACCGTAAAACGAAAGTCATGCCTATATATGCGCTGTGTTCACAGCGTTAGAAAAATCTGCAAACATGTAAACATATGTCATTATATAAATATTTAACACCGTGGACATAGTGATAATTGTGTAACCGTGGACATAGTGATAATTGTGTAACCGTGGACTTCGTGATAATTGTGTAAGACATTTTCATCCCATAATTACAGTGTTTCCATTTTTATTTACCAGTAATACAACGGAACAACAAAGAATAAATAAATAAACTCTTTTTATTGAAAGCATTTCCCGATTTAAAATGTATAACGTTTGTAATTCCCATACTATTTTAAGTTATCGTTCTTGTTCCTGTCACATCTATGCATTCACGTTGCCTTTGGCTGTATCTTGTCATTAAACATTCTAAGATGTGCGAAAATGATTTGACTTTTGTGGTGTGTTTTCTATTACACATAGTATTTGGTGCATATCCCTTGCACACATCAACCCATTCTCAATCGTCCAAATATAATATGGAGTCTAATGCTCAATTCGTTATAACGATTAACATGACAAAATGAACATTCATTCATTCATTCAACTGTTTTGCTTTCTCTGTAACCAGAGGCAAGTGGAATGAAGCGATTTATCATTGGATAAAGCGTATACTTGCACTTTTATAAGAATTTCTGATCTGAACAACGGCTCTGTTGGCTTTTATTAAAAAGTCACAATAGGGCCAATATAACATTCTAGCAGTCATAGATCACATTATGCCACTAGTAAGGCTTCAAACTGATCTATGTTGCACTTTCATTGTTGCTTATCTAGATGCAAGACTTTTATTGAGAGAAAATATAACGAGTCAAGTAACATATCAAATGCTTCAGAAGATACAGCTGGAATTCATTAACAATATTTCAACTACTTCGATATATCAAACCAATTGGTTAGAAAGCTTGGTCATTACTTTTTACCCTATTCCAACTAATTTCAGATAAGAATTGGTACCATTACATGGTGTGTATATTTAAGGGACTCTTTTGCAAAGTAAATTTTTAGAAGATGTGTGAACCATTCTATACTTCACGTTACCATTTTTCCCTTATCAGTTCAACAGATTTCCTAACGAATATTTATGTAGTTATATATACAGATAGTAAGCAGCACTGTAGCAGACTGTAAAATAATTCAATAGTCTTTGTCAGTGATTTAAGTAGTGTACAGTAATGAGTCTAAATGGATACTTATACTTTCTTCTCTATCTGATGTTAAGGTAGAATGGTTATAGTAGTCACTAGATTCCATTTATAATAGTGTGAAATATTGAGAGCGTTCAAATACAAACAACCGTAATAATAAAAAGTGAAATATCAATTATTTATTAGTTATAAGCGTTGAATAACACAATATTAAGCAATTAAAACTGACAGTAGTCCGTTCAAGACAGCTTGCTTCCATATATACATGGTATGGTCTTCCAAACGTTTAGATTTTAACTGCACTGAAGAGACATAAGTTGTCGAAATACGCATATGCAGAATTTAAAATTCACAGTTAATTCGGTGATAAGTCATACATTTCACATACATTTTTGTATCGTTCTCGTAACTATTTAAAGAAAACGATATATAAAAGGCAAAATTACAAATTAGGTGCAGTAAATAGTAATGTTTAGTTCTGTAGATATATGAAATAAAAAGAGATAACTGGAAACATCTGCAATGGCTGAACATAACGAGTACATGCTACAATGTACCAGGGAACTGCGCATGAAAAAACAAATAAGACAGAAGACAAACGTAAACAACGATATGAGCTCGGGACAGCCGGGCATGATACCAGTACTAGCATAGCCAGTGGTAGGGTTAAACCGGTTTATGGTTACTCAAACCTCCCCTTTCTTTGTCCTGTTTCCCAATAAAAACCTATATATGCTGAAGTATTGCAAAAGCTAACTATAGAGTGAAATGAAAAAACTATGGAAAAGTTATCCAGAAAACAGAATTTTTCTTTTGTTTCAAATAGAACTACGATGAACCTCACCCCGAACCTTTTATATTATTTGTATCATTCTAGACAAATATAAAGGCATTGACCAATTTTAATGAAATGAATTATATGGACAAAAATTTAAATTGCCCTCCTATATATGAAAAAGAAAGGAAATGGGGTAAATGTCAAGGAGACAACATCCACAACCGAAAACAAAGCATCTAGGGGTCACCGTGCGATCTTCAGCACAGTGAGGAACGTGTTATGTTGAAACATTTTTATCTATAGTCATATATAATACAGAAACCAACAGTAAATCCGGAAGTAAAGTGTCTGAACTACCTATGAAATGTAGCTATATTATTTGAGTTATTTTTTTCAGTTTAATTTAAGGCATTTTTTTTTATTTTAAAGATATTTTGTTTTCATTTCTAGCTCAGAATGAACAAGACGCCACCTACACGTCAGAAGCTGCATAAAGAGAAGACAACTATGTACAGATTTCACCAGATCATCATTTAGCAATAAACATTCTCGTGACGAAGAATACATTTCGTTTCATAGGAATTTGTTTGGAAGAGCAATTTTTCATTTTTACCATCTTTAATTGAATTTCTGATTGCGCTGCCAATTATTTAAACATATACCAAGGTATAACATCCTTTGAATATAATTAAATGTTTATTAATGTGATGTGAAGGAATTGGTAGTGTCCGGTTGTTATAATCACGAAACTCTTAACATGTTGGTTTCTATCATTGCATATTATTTTTATAGACAAATACATTTTATTACTGTTACTTTCAAAGATCTTATTGTTAAAATTCACTTTGTAAGACTGGAATTTATCTCATTAAAGAATTTATCTGGTGTTGATTTGTTAATTATAAATTAGGTCATCTCTAGAACTGTCATTCGTTTTTTATTTGTTCTAGACTTTAATTTATTTTAAGGACCGAAGAAGTCGCAGCATTTGAATGGGTGTCCCTCTTATCCATTGACTTTTGTGGTTATATATCTGGCATTTGAATTTTTGCTCCTCACGTCTGTTGACTTTCGTCGTTTTATTTCTAACAAATGTATGATTATACACATGAAACGACTTAAAATACTTTGGTTTATGTAGTGGTCAACACGTGTAAAATTTGAACTGTAATATTATTAGAAATGTATCATGAAATTCCATCTTATTCTAAAACAAAAAGTAACAGTTTGCCTTTTTTCATTTATAAATATATACATTCAATTTTGATATATTTAAATTATTTGTTCTCTATCAGCTTTAAAACATCTTTAGATTTCTGCATTTTCAAATGTTTTGATTTTATCTGCACAGATGAGACACAAGTTGTAGATATGCAGAAAATCTACAGTAACATCGCTACTTTGTTATTTATATGGTCTGTAAGTCTCACATATCCACAAATGAAGGTCGGTATTCTCATGAATATTCATTATAATATTTTAGATAGCGCCACCCACAACGCTGGACTCTGCCAACTCTCCCTATTGCTATGAAACACGGATTATTTAGTTCATCCGTTACTGCTCTCTTTCTTTTAAACTAACCTTGACATTTCGGCATGAAGTTTTCAAAACCAAAACAAAATGCTAGTCGTGAATTTAATTTTTATGACTTGATACGTTTTGAAATCGATGCATAGGAACCTCAAGTTTAAAAACTGCACGAATAAAGTTTTATTGAGGTTTTTTCTTTGAGGTGCGAAGTTTGAATTTTTGTCCCCTCCCTCGGAAATTGTTGTAGTAATGGTTTTGAAGGTAAATTTTTGCCAAGAAGTGAGTGAAATCAACGTTTTCGGCCATTTTTACAAAACACTGATAGTGAAATGTTAAAGGCCCTACGTTACCGTAAATTCATTCTTGGTGTCACATGACGAGACTTCCAAGGATAATTGCGAAACGCAAGTAATGCAATCAACTTTCAATCGGGAATTGTCAGTTTTTACCTTGTACAGATGAATCAGTGGAAATTATTTGAAGCTAATCTCTACAGAGATGAAGCATAAACGCGTCTAAGTTAACCTTTTTTGTATTCTGGAAGTCGTGAGACTATTTTACTAAAGATGAACAGTAAACTAAAGAACATTCATCATTTAATGGTACATGCAAAGAAGGCCTGTAAGTCTCGTACAATTTTGGAACTTCCGGGATCAAAACTTGTACCCGGAAGTTACATTTTAAACCAAGATATATGATGTTTCAAACAAAAACTTGAACGTCACAATCCTCTTACGTCATGTTTTGGCGGGAAACGTTTTCAAATTGCCTGTTTATCGTTGATTCTCGTTAGTCACATGACGAGACTTACAGACCCTATTATGTAGGAACCTGAATTGTCTATTTGTTCATACAGCATGATCCCGAAAGTCATGGTTCCTCTGGAGTTAAAATGTAAGTTTCCTTCATTAGTGAGGGCTACACTTATTTCAACTATAACAATAGGAAAGACCTCCCAACTCACTTAACATACACATTTAAAAAATTAGGCACACGAATGATTTCACGCTAATCATAAGCAATGCTGTATGCCTGCAGTAGAAATATGTCACAATAGCATCATTTGAAAATGAGACGTTTCAGGGTCGCAAAATAAAACGGAAATTTTCTGCTAGCTTTCAAGTCTTCAAGGATTTGACACTGTTTTGACCTGAATTTGGATTGACACACTGATATGACAGGTGACGAATATGGAGCACAGGACATGGCTACCCTACCGGAGCACCTAATGTCATTCTCAGCTTCTTTGTCAGTTCGCACTATAAGTGCCTTAGTTTTGAATACCGAATTCTGCATATGGCCATTTCGACAAATTACGTCTCTGCAGTGCAGATAATATCCAACCGTTTGGAAGACAATATCTCAAAGGAGTTTAAAACTGATAGAGAAGAAATAACTAGTATTAACGGAAAACCATAATCAGCTAAAAACATAGCTTGGAAGTTGTGATTTCGAATGTCTCGCATCTTCGGTTTTTTTAAATGGTTTTGCCATGTCTTTTGACTATAATTTTTATTAGTTTTGTTTCTTTTTTGGTATTCTGTTGTCACTGTTTGATAATGAATGTGATAAGACAACTAATTTAAGTGTTTGTAAATTGTTCGCTCAATGAAAATTGTCAGAGCTATTTACTGTTTTACTATTTGCTTCATCTTGTCTTTTATTTGTAGGATGTTTGTCCCATGCACATTTAATCTATATCCCTTTATTTGTTCATTGACGATTGACTGTGCCTCTCGTGCAGTCCTGAAAAAAGATGCCTGTGCTTGAGGTGTATGCTTTTTTATTTGGAAATGTTGTACCTTTTCATGTAAGAGTTTCCCATATATATGCACTATCAAAAAGTAACTATTTTCTGAGAAAAGTTAACTATAATTCTGACCATCTGTATATATATTGCCCACATCTCCCAATTTAAGTGACCATGTTGTCTTACAAGCAACTCGATGAGTGCCCTGTGGTCGTTTACATGTTGTTTTATCTTTTGGTCCCTACGTCGGGCAACGGATGACAATGTTTGTAAGATATTTTATTTTTGTTGACGATACCGCAGCCATGAAAAAAAGAAAGATTGTTGACGATACCGCATCCACGAAAAAAGAAAGATTGTTGACGATACCGCATCCACGAAAAAAAGAAAGATTGTTGACGATACCGCATCCATGAAAAAAAGAAAGATTGTTGACGATACCGCATCCATGAAAAAAAGAAAGATTGTTGACGATACCGCATCCATGAAAAAAGAAAGATTGTGGACGATACCGCATCCATGAAAAAAAGAAAGATTGTTGACGATACTGCATCCATGAAAAAAAAGAAAGATTGTTGACGATACCGCATCCATGAAAAAAGGAAAGATTGTTGACGATACCGTATCCATGAAAAAAAGAAAGATTGTTGACGATACCGCATCCATGAAAAAAAGAAAGATTATTGACGATACAGCATCCATGAAAAAAAGAAAGATTGTTGACGATACCGTATCCATGAAAAAAAGAAAGATTGTTGACGATACCGCATCCATGAAAAAAAGAAAGATAATTGACGATACAGCATCCATGAAAAAAAAGAAAAATTGTTGACGATACCGCATCCATGAAAAACAAAGAAAGATTGTTGACGATACCGCATCCATGAAAAAAAGATTGTTGACGATAACGCATCTATGAAAAAAAGAAAGATGTTGACGATACCGCATCCATGAAAAAAAAAGAAAGATTGTTGACGATACCGCATCCATGAAAAAAAGAAAGATTGTTGACGATACTGCATCCATGAAAACAAGAAAGATTATTGACGATACAGCATCCATGAAAAAATGAAAGATTTTTGACGAAACCGCATCCATGAAAAAAAGAAAGATTATTGACGATACAGCATCCATGAAAAAAAGAAAGATATATGGATGTGGTGTTGTTCGACATTTAGCACACCAATTCCGCTAGAGGCCATTTTTGGAATAGCTGTGGGTTAGGGACATTTTTTCCTTGTTGAAGAACTCATAGTTACTTCAAGATGAAGAAAAACAATAAATGTCCTGTTCCATTTGCTTTATTTTATGATGTATGTGTAGGATTTTTTTTTCAAATGTACAAATACTTCATATCCCTTTATAAGCTCATTTCTATCCGGCATCTTAAGGGCATATCCAACAGTTTCTTGTAATATTGTCATTTTAACAATTTTCAGATATAAAATGAAACAAGTACCGAGGATTCCAAAAATGACAAGAATATAATGGGTCACCGATCTTGTTACCATAAGAATCAAGGTTGAAAATTGGTAAGTTTTGCGTTAGAAAAATCAAGTTATAGTTTGAAAAATAATGGATAAAAAAATACATATATCATGTACTTCTAACAATATGCTACTCAAAAATCTCAAAAACCACATAGGTCACCGAGTTCGCTTCCGAGTAAATCATTTATTGCAACTTTTAACAAATCTCCAATCAGTAACACCCATAAAGGCACAAATTATCTTTTCTTCGCAAACAATGGGAATGACTTTGTGACGTTACATTTATCAACGTCATACTCCCGGAAAACATTGCCTTCTTTTGTGTTTTGTGTTATCTCCCCTGAAATTATTGGATATCCCCTTAATATGCAGGTAAATTTAGATGATGATAACTTTTGCAAAACATGATTTCACAAATAAATGTTACCAAAATATTGTAAAATGATATTACAAAAGAACCTCAATATACCAATTTCTGATATAAAATGAATGTCAAATGTATAAGATTACTAAATACCGAAGTTACTGTAAATTTATTTTCTGCATATGCGTATTTCGACAACTTAGGACTCTTCAGTGCAGATAAAATCTAAACGTTTGGAAGAATTTCAATATATTTTTTATTGGAAAATAACAAATACCGAAGTTACTGTAAGTTTTACTGTAAATTTTATATAATAGTTTCTGCATATGGTCATTTCGACATCTTATGTGTTTTCAGTGCAGATCAAAGTCAAATTTTTATTTGGAAGACAATAAACCAAATTTGTATTTATTGTATTTTGTTAAATCTTATGGAAAAGCAAAAAAAAAGGGGGGGGGGGAAACAATTATAGACAGAACTATGCAAGAGGAGATACTCCTAAGTTTTAAGTAAATTTTTCAAAAGTATAGATATTGCAAGTTTTCTGATACAACCGGTTTTCGGATGAGCACCGAAGTACTGTGTGTTGGCTTCATACCTCGGGGACTAATAATCTACCAACAAAGGCATTGACCCAGTGGTTGTAAATAACAAATTCCGATGTTACTGTAGATTTAGCGTCTGTGTGTGTCCATTTCCATAAAGGATTTCCTTCAAATCTTCAATGTCTAATTTAACAGTGCCAGTATCATATCGGAAATTTTCATGGGCAGTTCTCTGTAAGTGAATGGACATTTATAGATATCCTAAGTTTAAAAAGGGGGAATTAAGTTGACTTAGGAATTTCCCCGAGAAAATCGGTAAACAATTCAATTTCTTTTCTTTCGAAAACTATCAAAAATTTTATTGGAGGTGGTTTGAGAATTTTTCCTCTGAAAACACTCAATATTAGATGACATTAACAATGAAGGAATATAGAGTAAATGCAAATGAGACAAAGTCTCTACAAATACATTGTAAAATAAGCAATGGAACAACGCTTTTGTTGTTGTTCTTCATCTTGAAGTCACCATGAGGCCTTCAACAATGAGCTTTACTCATTCCTCATAGCAAAGTCAAGACGGTCCCTAGCACCGGTTTGAGCGGAATTCATTGCTGATTGTCGAGCAACGCTACATCCATTCTTTTTAACCTAATGATCCATGGATGCGGGATCGTCAACAAACATAAACATAAACTTAAGTGGCAAAGTGTTCTTACAATCGCTGTCATCCATTGCCCGACAAAAAGACGATAGAAGACGATCACAACATTTAAACAACCACAGGGCACTCATCGAGCCAATGTCCGCTTACCTCGGAAAACAGATCAAGAATTTTTGCAGGTCATGTTTATGTATTTTTGTCAGGTTTTCGAGCTTCTTTGCTTTTATCCATTTAAAACGCTTAATATTTTTTTTGCCCGGTGATTTCCTAATTTTTTTTTCCTGAATTTCATTTTGTACATCTTTGGAGCATCCTGAAAAATTTTTATTCAGCTGATGTTTTTTCACGTTCGTTTACTATTGGAAATAATTGCTCATGTTAAATGCTGACGAGATTTATTTTTTGAAACACTAAGTCTCAAAATTACCTTGGTAGCCTATCAATTTTTTGGCTACTTGATATATTTACTAACAAAAATCACATTTAGTTGCAATCCTTCTCATCTTAAAATTGACCAGCGAACTTCCGTCAGTGAAAAATGTGAACAGCAACAACGTTTAAACAAGATGGTGGCACATTCACAGTAACTTCGGTATTTAGTTATTAGAAACAATGACATCATTGACCACTTTATTTTTGAATAAATTGAAAAATCTTGTTCTCGTTTATACCGATATTTTTTTTTCAAATCTCGATATTTTTAAAGTATCTCGGTAAACCTCGATCCGTAGTTTGCTCGATTTTATGTAATTATCGTAAAAAATTGAAACAAGGATGAAAATAACATGAAAAAAACATTTTAACATAATAACTAGCACTTGATTTATTTAAGATTATAGAATATCATCAAGTTTCTAAATTTTGAAGCTTGCACGATACACAAATGTAACAATTACAACCATTTTTAATTCAATTTTCAACAGATGTAAAAATATACAAGTGTTGATTATAGGTTGGAAATTTGTTGCCATAACTACAAGTGCTAGACATTTTAACTATTATGCTTATTATGAAGAACCATCACTGTAAATGACAAAATGTTTAATTGATTCTCACCACTTAATTATATGTCATGCAAATGTGTAAATTCGTTGTTACATCAATGAGCATACACAAATTAAGATAAACAGTAGGACATTGGTCACATTTATTTGCATGTGTTCGTCATAATTATTGTGTTGTTATTGCCCATATACACAGAAGTATGGCTGTATGACTCGGTTTAGGTAGCACAAGTCTTTCTGAAGACAAATGTCGCTCCCTGGCTTTGGATGCTCGTAACTATGGTGTCAGTACAGATAAAATGACAAATGAGGTATCAAGAGAAAGGCAAATGTTTACAGTGCCAGTTAATGCAAATTTAAGTAGTAGTCCTTTAAAGTATTAGTATCTAGTTTTCTATATTTGGCAAAATATTTGGTTTAGGGAATATTATTTTCAAAATTAAAAATAACCTTTACAGCTTTACAAATAGCTGAATTTTGTTTCTTTTATCTGAATGAACCTTTTGATTGTTGTAAAACCGTATATATGATTTTCTATGAAACAAGGCATGGTTTGAAATTAAATGGATTTTGAAATTTGAAAAATAAAAATTTCTCACATATAAATTTTAATTTCATTTATTCTCATAGCAAATCTTATATCAGAAATGTAAGGCACAGTTTTGTTGTTTTTATATGGTCTATAAGTTGTCGAAATGCGCATATGCAAAAACTAAACTGACAATAACTTCGATATTTTGTTACTTATTACCACTTGGCCAAAGCCTCTGCTGGTGAACCCGAGGGTATTTACTAACACAGTAGCCAGTACTTCGGCGCTGGTCTGAAAACCAATCTTATTTTAAAACTTGTAATATCAAAATTCAATGAAATCTTGTTAAAACTCCCTAATGCATAAATCTGTCTTTAGATGATTTTGACTTTCCTTTATACATCCTATTTGTTACTTGTTCTCTATCAGTTTTTACAATTACATGTTTATCGGTTTATGGATTATCTAATGTTTTGATTTGATCTGCACTGAAGAGAAATAAGTAGTCGAAATTCACATATGAAGAAACTAAATTCACAGTAACTACGGAATTTTGTTATTCTTTTAAGATTAATTAAACAAAATTCAGCTTCCTGTAAAGTTGTAAACGTTATTATGGTTTTTAAAATATAACCCAAAATTTCAAATTTTTTGCCAAATAAGTAAATTCAGACATTGACACTTAAAAAGAATAACATTGAAATGAGACTATCGAAGAGCGGTTACATTTATTCTTTACATGTGAATTTAATACACTTTTGGATTAACAAACTTGCATTTTTTTCAATCTACTTCTATTTTATCAACATTAAGTATTGTTTTAACCCATCAACGCCCAATGATGATATGAGGACAGTAGTGTCTTTTACTAAATAGTCGAAGAGAGTCGTGGATATTTTTATACCCTCCGTCTGTCTATGCGTCTGTCTGTCCGTCCGTCCGTCACACTTTTCTTGTTACTCAAACTCCTCCTACATTTTTGGATTTAGGGAATTAATTTTGTTGTAGAATTGATGCATATAGTCTTCAGATGAGCAATAAGCTTTAGGATTTTTGATATTTGTCTTGGTGCAAACAAGAGGCCTTTTATGTCAATTTTTACACATGTGGCATGTGACACAAACTCCTCCTACATTTGTGGATTTAAGAATTACATTTTGTTGTAGAATTGATGCATATGGTCTGTAGATGCGCAAAGAGCTTTCAGATTTTTTTATCTTTATCTTGGTACAAACAAGAAGCCCAAGATGTTTACTTTGACAAAGTCCCAAAAAGATGTGGATTTGGACACATTTGGTACGTGACACAAACTCTTCCTACATTTTTTGATTAATCTTTATGCAGAATTCTTGTATCTTGTCTGTAGATTTGCTATAAGCCTTCGGAATTTCGCTTCCAGTGAAACTTTGGTAAATGTCCTGAAAATGTCAGACTCATAGTTTTTTTTTAAATTGAGCATATAATTATGTAGTATACTAAATGTTTGGTAGAGAACGAATATATCGGCCAACGAGGAAAAATGGAATTCTAAAATCATAAATCAAAAATCACGACAATTCAAATCCAACACGAATTGAGAAAGTATGACAAAGACAAAACAAACAAACAAAAATGAACAAGAACGCCACACAGCTAAAGCTCTAGCAGTGTGAACCCCTATAAAAACTGAGGTATCATACTCCGGAAGGGTAAGCATGATCTGCTCCACGCTTGGCACCCGTCACACTGTGAAAAGTTCGGTTTTGTAACAGTGTTAGTCAGTCAGTTAACAAACTCTGGATCTATCCGAAGAATTCTGTTCTCATTTGTGAAATAGAAACATTGTAACGGTCTGTCAAATCGTGGTGACGACCATAAAACTTCTGTAGTGACAATTGCAACAGCGACTTAACATACCCTTGATGAATAAGTTTTTGAGACAGTAATTTCGCTATGTTGACAAAATCGCTGTACAAAATACAGGCACGGCAATAGTGAATGACTTGTGAAATGTACACGCCATATACCGGAGTTGTGGGAATATTACTGCTCAAAAACTGGAAGTTCACTATTGGAAAGTCGAAATCATTACGCTTGTCGTAAAGTTTTGTTTTCAGACGCCCTGAGGTGTCAATGTAGAGGTATAGGTCGAGGTTTAATGCTGGTGATGACTTTATTTCGAGTTCATTTGGGTATATAAGATGAAGGTTATCCTTAAACTGAGCATTGTTCAATGAAAGAACCTCATCTTTATAACAAAAACTGAAATTAAAATATTTGGCTAGCTTATTGTCTTTCTTTTAACTAGCCCTTGTAATGAACCTGGCTTCATACGAATAAAACAAGATTGCCACGCGTAGCCACATGCAAGCTCCCCATCCCCCGCACAAGAAACTTAAAATCCATATCAGACTGCCATTGAAAAAATTTGGGTATGGGTTCCCCTTCAATGTAAGTAATAAATATTGCGGAAATCAAACATTTTTTACCCCCTTTAAAAAACCTGGGCAGGGGTTCCCCTTATAATCTAGTTAATACATATTTGTTTTAATCGAAAAAAAAACCACTTTCTTTAAATTTCAGTATTCTGGCCTGATTTCCATGGCAACCAAAAGTTCCACTATCAATTACAACCCATTTCAGACAATTGAAAAAAAATTGGACAAGAGTTCCCCATATAATTAAGGTAATATTTATAAATGAAATAAAGGGGACAACATGAAACCCCTACAATGGCTGAAAATTATAATTACATGCCACAATATGCTAGGGAACTACACGGAAAAAACATAAATAAAATAAAAGACAAACGTAGACAACGATAGGAACTCGAGACAGCCGGACTTGGTACCGGCACTAGCAAAAGCTAGCGGTAGGGTTAAACCTGTTTATGGGTACTCAAAGTCCCCTTTATCTGTCCCGTTTCCCTATAGTTAAGTAAACATACGAATAAAACCCAATACAAGTAGACTACTAACTCCATGACCACAATCTTGAAAGGAGAGAATATGACAATACGTAATTTTGAAAGATGG
>MJUU01001529.1:236855-251821 GCA_002080025.1 Modiolus philippinarum
ACCTTGCAGTGTAACTTTGGTTGAAAGGGCAAAAATAGTCGTGTGTACAGATTATAACATTTTAGTAAAAACAATGAAAATATTGAACAGCCAAATTGAAAAAATAAATGAATTAGTAAACGCATGAGAAATTTTCACACGAACAAACACACCATAACTGTAATATTATAAGAGCATACATCTCAAGCACGGGGAGACTTTCTACGGACTCCACGCAGCACGAGAGACAAACTCTGCAGCAAATAGGAAAAATGAAAGGATATGGAGTGAATGTACATGTGATAAAAACGCACACGATACATAGAAAAATCCAGTTTATCAATGACAGGGCTTTTATTCCTGTGTACATCTTGATGTCGCTTGAGGGTCTTCAACTAGAGGTGAACAATATTCACCCCTCAAGCGAGATCAAGGCCCCTAGCGTGCACTTAAGCGGTATTCTTGACAAAAATTATATCAAGGTCACTCCCTTGCTTCCCACCCGCCGGGGAGTGCCAACATGGGCGATGCTCAGGGTTACACCAGGATTCCAAGAAGAGAATAAAAATGTTGAGCAACATCGATCGCAGCTAAAATATGGCATTGAAGCAACACATTTCGGGAGCGGTCAATCAGAAAAAAAGTAAAATCGGGCAATGTATGCCTACAAATATTTGTCATGAGGTAGCCCGACGAAAGACAAAAATAAGGACAAAAACAACATCGATAGACAACACGGGGCACATCGAAATAGATGTAGGCAAACCTTGCAGTGTAACTTTGGTTGAAAGGGCAAAAATAGTCGTGTGTACAGATTAAAACATTTTAGTAAAAACAATGAAAATATTGAACATATTGAAATGTTTCTTACAATGTCTTTCAACTACAGACTAAGGAATAAGCATTATCTTTAAAATAATATTTAAAACTAAGAAAAAAAAGAGATACTGCATATTTACATGTCTGTTTGGGCTTGAAATCTGTATCCCACAACTTTAATGAAGTCTTTTCGAGTCATGTCACCAAATTTACCTTATATCTTCTAAAACCTTTCCGCCCAATTGCAAAACTAAAAAATGCCCAATTGAAAATACTGGTTATATAAAAATCCGCCCAATTGAAATGCGTCCTGTACCAGACCCGGAAGTTGTACCAAAATATATGACGCATCGAATCATACTCAAATGTCATATGAAATTTAGACAGGATGTAAATTTCATCCGTAATTTTAAAACCTGACGAGACTTTTGGACCCTATTGCACGGAATAGTACTCGATATTATGATGATCTCGAGTATTTGCTACTCCCTGTTATGAAAAATTTCATCTTAAAGACTTAAAAAGGACTAGAGAAAAGGATGTTTAGGTACCCATAAATCGGTTTAACCTTACCGCTAGCTCTTGCTAGTGCTGGTACCAAGTTGGGCTGTCCCGAGTTCCTATAATTATCTATTTTTGTCTTTTGTCATTTTACTGTTTTTCTTGTGCAGTTTCCCGGTAGATTGTGGCATGTGATTGTAATTTTCGGTTTTTGTAAACTTTTCTACATTAATTGTATCTTTCAAGGTAATTCAAGTGTTTTTCATGCAGCTAGACATCATATCAAATGTTCAATATGTACATTATTAAAAACGAAAATAAAATGAAATTGTTAAATTCGCTTTTTTGTGATGTTCATGATTGAGCTTGATCTTTACGGTGATTTCTGTGACACGTCAGTTGGTAGTTTTCTCTGGTACCCATCACATCTTTTTTCGATTTTCTGCCCGGTTCCCCCTAGAAGAAGGCCGTACTGGCCGAAACGTCGGGCACTTTTTTCTGTTTTTTTTTCTTCTATATTTTAGTTGTTTTTTAATTTACGTTTTTGGTGTAATTTTACTTTTTAACTGTGGTCTACTTTGCCAATTGGTTTGTTCTTTGCTGATTTTGGCCTTTTCTTCAGATCCTATTGGTTATTTATTCTCTTTCACTTTTTATGGATCTTTTGGGTTTGTAATTTCACATGTTTACATTTACCGAAGAGACATAAGTTGTCGAAACGGCCATCTACAGAAACTAACTTTATTTTTTCAGTATCAAGATCATCCCACTTTTATTTCTTCCATCTTTGAATGTTTTGAATTAATCTTTTTTTTTTACTCCTCCTCATATAGCTGCAATATTGATAACTGAACTTACCTAATCAATTAATCAATAACATAAATTACAAGTTACATATAATTTGCAAAATGGTTGTAAAGAGATAAATTTATATGTCCGCGGATTTTCTCTTTCAAATAGGCCATACCAGAGACATTTTGCAGTGAGGTATTAGAGTACTGTCTGATGATCGATCCGTGTACGAATTATTATATTAATTAAAATATACGTTAAATTAATGCCGATTCAATGTTATGTGAACATAACTGGTTATGCATTTGTTTAAATCTTATAAGATCAATTTCCCTTGTATTTATTGCACGAATTTGTTTTAGTACACATTCGAGTGACGGCTTGGACTCGGAGTAACTCAAAGTTTTTAAATTTGCAGGATGAAACACGTATGTATTAATATAAAGAAAAAAATTAAATTTTCAAAACTTTACAAGATTTTTTTCGATAAATACCCCAATTTCAGGAATCTTAAAATCTGTTTTAAAAATCACCATGATGCAAATCTAGGCGGCATTTATTCACCCTAAATTGAGACTGACTGTTCTGTTCTAAGTTACTTACTATATATGAAAATATAGTCTCTAACATTGTTTCCAGTTTATTACGTATATTTCTCACAACGAGATAGTTAAATTTTCACATTTTAAAGTTCGAGGTTTTCCCGAGAACTTTAAAATGGGAAAATTTAACTATCGATATGTGAGAAATTATCGTAATAAACCGGGAACNGATTGTTTCTCATAGGAGTTTCTTGAAAGATGCCTCTTTAAGTTGAGACACGTGTCACTTCATTTAAACTTTTAGTAAAATTTCTACAAAATTTGAAACATGCACAATTTAACATGGGAGTCTATGGGAGACTGAATTAGTGGTGTTATACCTAAAGCGATCCCCGTAGTCCCCAGTCTCAAGTATGCCGCCATTTTGTTGCTATCATCGTTGCTATGTGTATCATTGCGCCATTCATTGAAAGGGGTGTTGAATATAATATTTTTGCTAAAAATGTCATATTATCAATAAATTGAGTTATCTTAGTTATAAAAATGCAAAAAACATTTTGTTAGATAATGATGCAGGTTTTAATTTCATCAACATCCGGTTGCACTATTTCTAGAATCTGACACGAGACATTTAGATGATTGACCAATCAGCAAGTGAGATCAATTTCTAAACATGTTTTTAATTATTTTCATCTTACATTATATGGGAAGTATTATTTCGAACAAGAATTAGGGAAATTAGGATTAAAGGAATGCATTTGATGTTAATTTGCAGTTCAACAGAAATTAGAAAAACAAAGATTAATTGCTTGAGTTGCTTCGGGACACTACCCGAATTGAAGAGAAGATTTGGCTCTGTATAAAACTGCTTTAACCCGCCATTTCTTTTCAAATGCCTGTACCATGTCAGGAACATTGCGCTTTACAGTTTTTCTGGTGGTTTTGCACCTGCTATGTCCATTTTCCTCTTGGACTCTGGCTCTTGATAATTTTGTTTGGTAATTTTGTTGTTGGCTCCATTCACTATGTCAAAACATTGCTGAATAAACAGCTTTCTTCAATTTACTTTTGATGGAAAACCTATACAAAAAACTGGGGTACTGTTATCCAAACACCTACAACTTGTATTTCTTTATTCAGCTGCATTATACCGTTATTCTGAACTTCAAGTTAACTCCTTTAAAGAAGTAAAAATAATGACCACCCCTGCAAAATACCCTGATAATATTTCATTTCTATTTACGATAGTTACTTATTTTAGATTTTGTTGATACAAATTACAGCATTTATATTTTTTTGATACAAATTACACCATATATAATTTTTTTGATATAAATTACAGCATATATAATTTTGTTGATACAAATCACAGCATATATAATTTTGTTGATACAAATCACAGCATATATTATGTTTTTGATACAAATCACAGCATATATAATGTTTTTGATACAAATCACAGCATATATAATTTTTTTGATACAAATCACAGCATATATAATTTTTTTTCATACCAATCACAGCATATAATAATAAATATGTTTATTCCAATCAAGGGCCCATGCAGGGCAAAGTCATTACAAGTATTACATTATTACATATATAGAAAAAAAAAACAGTCATATACAATAAACAGTATGTATCCAGAGACGATTAAACACATTTTACTAAATGTCTCTGGTTTATCACAAGTGAATGTTGGCGATTATGTACTAGAGGTGGCACAAAGTCTAGAGATTTCAAGTGAAAAATATAGTATGAAGAATATATAATAAATAAAATAAAAAGAGGATGATAGAGAGGTGACATAGTGAAACAATCCACCTCGTGACTAGTGCAAGAAATCAAGTACTGTTTGAAGTAGTTGATCAGATGCAAGAGTCACCAAGGGCCGATGCATATAGGAATCTATTATCACTATGTAAACCAGTCAGTCTCCTTTCACCTTGCATTTGGCGACAAATTAAATTTAACACGGAAATGACAATCTAAAATAAGAGGAATCCACCTCGTGACTAGTGCAAAAAAACAAGTGTTGTACAAGGCAGTTGATTAGATGCAAGAGTCACCAAGGGCCGGTGCTTCTTTATGAATGTCATTTTCCTAGCACATACACTGTGTGCATATGGTTTGAATCAAATTCGATTCAGATTAAAATAATTAATAAACTAACTTATATCGAAATTAAAGAGATGGAAATACTTTTCCATCAAAATGGTAAAAATAATTATATAATTATAAAAATAATTATATATAATTTTGTTGATACAAATCACAGCATATACAATTTTTTTGATACAAATCACAGCATATATAATTTTTTTTGATACAAATCACAGCATATATAATTTTGTTGATAAAAAATCACAGTATATATATTTTTTTTATACAAATCACAGCATATATAAACGTAAAAAAAATGGATAACAGGAAACACCTAACATGGCTGAAAATTATAATTACATGCTACACTCTGCTAAGAAACTACAGGTTAGAAACCACCAATTCATTTATTTAACATTTTCAACTGATTTTTCCCATATTCAAATCTGTGTTGACAATTTATCTTAAGTTTAACCTGTATGAAACCATATATTTTCCGAAAGGTGCATATCTCGAATAAGAAAACAACGAAAGGAACTTGGGACAGCTGGACATTAATGTACCGGCACTGGCAAAAGCCAGTGGTAGGGTTAAACCGGTTTATGGGTACCCAAACCTCCCCTTTATCTGTCCCGTTTCCCTCTAATTGAATAAACATACGAATAAGACTCAAAACAGGTAGACTACTAAAAGATAAAAGAATTATTTCTCCCCTACCAAAAGTCTACTAGCATAAATAACCTAAAAGGTTATTTCTCACACCATTAGCCGAAACATAATTTTTTCTGAAAATTGTTAATTAACTAGAAAACCTAGACTAAAGACCTTTGTATCAAGTTGTAATTCTGAAATAATATATTACCACATTTATAATTCAAAGAACATACAAAACAGACAGGTACTATAATAGAATATGCCTTTCATTTAACGCGTGTGTTAAAAGTATAAATGTTCTTCTTTATCTGTAACAAGTGATAAGTCTCTAACGAAAGAAGTCAAGAATATATTAAGAGACTCTTATCGTGTAAAGAAATAGTCGTAATTGACACTCGAGCAGCTACAAACAGCTGTTTTCCATATGTAGGATTGTCAACGATAGCAGGAAGCTATTCGTCCTTTCAGGGAATTGGGATGATTTAAATTTGTCCAAAACGGATTTTGGAAAAAGATTCAATACTAAATCTAAAATCTTTATAATTACATAAGGATTGTTCTTCAAAACTCTCACCTCTACACAGTCGGTAGTAATTTAGGTCCCTTTGTTTCTTAGGTTTTTTTATAAGATCCTAAATATGTTTTGATTTTATGGTCTTCTGAATGCTTGATCCTCATCAGAAAAATTAGTAGTTTGTTTAACTATTGTTCAAGCTTACCGAAATATTTGCATTTGAATGACTTTAACCCATATTAAGAAATGGGGAATATAAATAATAATAAATGCAGAACTGTTTCTTTTAAAGGTAAATAAAAGTGCAAATTACAAGGAACCAGTTGTATATATCCAATAAAGCATAGAGTTGAATGATGACTTTGAAAGCAAAAAACCATTATGACAATAAATCTAAATAATGGTATTAAAAAAAGACTGAACATGACGCAAGAGTGGTGCGATGACTATATAGTCTGCACCACATTCTTTCTGTTTGATCGTATTTTGTTTTTTTGTTTTTTTTTTTTTTGTTTTTTTTTGGGGGGGGGCAGGTTTATGTGTTGTGTGTAGTTTGTATAATTTTGATTGTTGTCCGTCCTTGTACTGGTCTTGACTTTGTATTGAAATCTGTAGCTTAAATTAAAATACCAACATCTACCTCAGTATTCTATAAGTCAATATCAGTACATATTACGCAACCCTAAAGAAATTGTGCACAGGAATATTTATATCTTCTTCCTTTATACTTCGGTGTTCGTTTGCCGATGTATATAACATTAAATTTAAAATAGCCAAGTAATTACTAACACTTTTCAAAGATAATTGAATATTGCTCAGAAACGTGATATAATTAAATTTCTACTTATGGGATAATACCATATTCGCTTGAGTATTGTTTGAATATGCAATATAGTTAGTTTATTTCAATAATATTTTATTCTACTGTTTCATTTATAGTCTTATACAATATATTTCTATAGTTGTCTTACATTGTCCTTCTCTACATATTGACATTTCTTTGGAGCTTCGTATTTATCTAAATGCTCAAAAATAAAATATGTTAAAAAAAATTTTTGGAGTCCTGTATGAACCGGATGTTCAGGGGCTTCGACTACAGTCCCCAGGTGGTGGATAGGGGAATGCCTTGTGCATGCAGGGTAGGTCCTAAAACGAAAAGCATGACCGCGAACCATTGTAGGCAAAATGAGTGGAGAAACTCACTGAAAGTAGGTATTTAGTTATTGAAGGCTAAAGGTCATGCCTCTACCCATTTCTCCTGTTTTTCCATCCAGTGGCAATCAAAACTCATTGCCCCTGTTGTCCCTTCCGTCTTTAATCTTCTTTTTTTTTCCTTTTTTTTTCTTTTTTTTTCTTTTTTTTTTTGAATTGATTATTTTGTTCTTGTCCTGATGTAGTTGAAATATCGCTCAATGCATTTAAAACTAAACTTATCAATCAATCATTCAGATCTCCCCTGTCTGAAAGATTGTGATATATTGAATTATATGGATTCTTTCATATAGCTTTAGAACAATTAAAGCTGCATGGGAAAGGGAAACCAGGAATTAATAAATAATGATCGAAAATAGTTGTAAACCTCTATGCATATATCAATCTTAATAGTCAACAAGACTTTTACATTGTGCAATTAGACGTAAGGTTGTATTTTTTTAAACGCATTGTCGAAATATGGTAAATGTAAAAAAAAAAACAACAAACCTGAAAACAAGTTTGTTAAAAATGAATTTTGTAAACAAATTCAAATCATCATATCGACAAAGAAAATACGACAGGAAGTATGCAAATGGTCCGAATAATGTCAAAACTTCATCTACAACGCCATCGGCCATTAAATTCATCCACAGATAATAAAGACATTTTGGATAGTTTTTTCCTCCTGTTGGAAATTAAGAACTCTCTGTTGTTTATCACGAAACAGCAAGTTCTACTATAGGGTCTGTAAGTCTCTTTTCATGTGACACCGAGAAATCACGATAAATCTGCAATTTGAAAACGTCTCCCGCCAAAATATGACGTTGCAGGATTATGACGTTCAACGTTTTTGCCTGAAACGTCATATGTTTTTGTTAAAAATGCAACTTCCGGGTACAAATTATGTACCCGGAAGTTCCAAAAAAAGACGAGACTTACAGATCCCATTCTCACAGAGGCGGACAAAACACATGGTGTTTGTCAGTCTTAGGTATATAGCAGGAAAGTGAAAACAATAAGCGTCAGGTTGATTAGTGTTTTTAGTAAATGATGTCTTGTTCTCAAAGAATGGCAACAGACAAAGATGAATGTGGTATATCATTGGAGCATATGGCTTAAGGACTACCACATTTCTTAAAATATATATAAAAAAATCTGCTTGGAATTCCAAATATCTAATATATATAACCTGTTTTGAATTAAAACGAAAGATAACAGAAAACACCTACAATGGCCGCAAATTACAATCACATGCCGCGATCCACTAGGGATTGCAACATAAAAAAAGACAAACGTAAACAATGATAGAAACTCTGAATAGCCACACTTGGTACCGGCACTAGCAACAGCTAGCTGTTAGGGTTTTAGGCTTGATTTAACTAAAGTAACTTTAGATATTTTGACACTAAACAATAATCGCTTTGGTGATTTTTTCATGTTATATCTATCCAAAAAGACCTTGAAATCAAGAAAATAGAGAATCCCACATCGACCTTCATCTTGAAATCAACAACAGATTTAGACTACACGCTATGGTGTATGATAAACATGATGACGTTTCCAATAGTCAACTTTCCTTTTCTTTATAGCTACATTCCTAAAAGGCCAATAATCGGAGTTTACATCTCCCAACTCAATCGCTAATCAAAGGCAGGCGGTCGCCACAGTGACTACCTAGATAGAGGTTGCTCCAAAATAGGCACATCAAACAAGGGTATGTTACTCGTAACTTGAAGTCATCACTCCGGAGGGTTTACAGTCGACATCGCTATCTTGTTGACAGCTATGGGAAATTTTACCCTGATGACAACAAAGCTTCCCCTTTACAGCTAAAGTTTTTTTATCTCTTCAAATTTAAAATACTTAGAATCAGGTCTATGCACGTGACGTTTGGACGCAAAAATTTGAATGACATTTGATTCCAAAAATTGAAATAAGCTTTGTATTTGCCAAACTGTAAAATTAATCATTTTAGTATATTTTGTCAATTTTGGGAGAAATATACTTTTTTGCTTCAAGTGTTACTTAAAAATAAGGCCAATTGTACAAACGACGGGTTAAAGTTTACTTCTATGTTTTTACGAGTTTACTTCATTTAAATGAAGGAAGAGCATTTCCAACGAACTTGATTGAACTCAAAAAACTAAATATAAAGTTCATCTTAGATCATCAACCAGTTTCCAGTAAATTGGGAGTTAACATGCTGATGAAAACGAAACAGTAAATGCGTACAGGTCGTCAACCTCAGACAATATTTCATGTAAAAATGCTCATTAATTTGTTTGCTCGCTGTGTACTGATTGTAACTCATAAAAGAAATAATGCTACATTTTTCTTGAATGAGTTGCTTCGGAATAGTAAACTAAGTGAGTCTAAAACGAACAATCCAAGGACCATGGCAACATCGGAAAAACAAGGAAACAAAGACATAACATGAGCACGGAACAGAAAAAGACACACACATATACAAAATGAACATCACGGACCCAATGAAAAACCATAAGTGCATGTACTCCTTAACCGTGCCTACTATTTTGCAACCTCTGATGCCAATACTACCTAGTAGCTAGCTTGACATGTTACTGAGCTTGACGATCGCGAAGACACTAACTGCCGACTGTTTGCTTTTACTATCTTCTTTAAACTGACATGAATAACTTACTGCTCTAATCTGAAGGTTCGGCAACTCTAGTACCACAATTGTTATAAAGCATTGACGTTCAAATTATTTGATAAATAAACCTTAATTGATTTGATATTATAAGTAAATAAGCGGGGGAGGTATTTATAGTTAATTCTACTCAGTTTCATGTATTCGTTTTATTCTAACGAATACATGTTTGTTTACATTTACTCGTTCATAAAGGTTACAACATCAATTTCATAAAAATCTATATATCTCTATAGCATGGAAAGCATTGTCTGATGATTTAGACTTAGTTTTAGCCTAAGAATAATTCTATTTTAATCCGAGCACGCTCATACACTGAAATCTATTCCTAAATGGACCAAATTGTAGGAGCAAATTGGGTATCTGTCGCAAAAACTGCTGAGTCAGAGATACATGTATGTTAATTCGTTGTTACTTTCGTCCCTTTAGAAAATATATTGCCGTAACAACGACATTATAGAAAGATATGAAATGTCGGTGTCGCAGATGAAAATATTATTATTATTGTGTGTACCTTAATTTTTCTTTTTTGTGTCGAACTCGTGTTATGTCGTTTATTTTTTGTTGTTTCCGATGTCGCCATTGTCCTTGAATTATTCGTATTAGATTGACGGTTCGGTTTTCACTTACTTGACAATACTGATTTTGACTTTACCCTGGATTTACCCACTGGCAGTGTGACGGATGTTGTATACAGAACAGGACATGCTTACCCTTCCGGATCACCTGATGTCCCTCTGTGTTTTGTTTTTATTTTATTTTATTTTTTTTGAGAGAGAGAGAGTTCACACTGTTAGTGCTTTAGTTGTTTAGTGTTTGTGTGTTTGTGTGTTTTGTGGGCATGCAGTGTTCTACATGCTTTTGTCTCGTCTCTATTGTTTGATTAATGTTATCCTTTGCTTTTTTCCTTCGGTATTCTACTGGCATTTATTTGGAACCTTAGACAGCACATGGAACGGTAAAATGAACGAAAATTGCATAAAGTACGTATGACAATGCGTGTATCAAATACAGTAAACATTGTTTTAAAACTAACGAGTGGAAATTATTTGTAAACACAGGTCCACTCTATTAAAAACTAAAGGTTATCTCGAGGAAGAAAATATTTTCGTTTTGTTTTGGTTCTTTTTTTTTTCTTGTGTGCGTGTTTGTTTGTTTTTTAATGTTTGTTATCATCCGCTCTGTCAGGTGAAACCTAAAAGAATTTTGAAAAGGTGTTTTGTAGATTGTTGATGTTATATTGCAAAGAAAAGGTGTTAGCAGGATGTCTGTAGATAAAACATTTTGACTTGATAATGATAAAAAGACTACAAAATTGTACTAAGAGTGTCGGCTTCAAGTTCATCATGGCATATGAAACTTTAAATAATACTCTTAGTAGTATCTTCTTATAAGATAAGTCTTCCAGATTACATAGATGTCATCGGTATGAAAAACAACGTGTTTATTAAATAGCAGAGTGTTTTGCTTAACATTTTTGTTACATTTTTGCATGATTTTGTCCAGTGTTTATAGTTATAACTAATTTCATGGTATTGCAAGTTTAATTTCATATGGGCACGTCTCCTCGATAGAGATCTAAGTTGGGAGACCAAATATGGTAGAGAGAACGCACAAATGGGTTCTTACATGAAAAGCCAAACGCAGCAAAAGCAATGCATGAAAATGAACTTCGCATAAAAGCCAATATAGAAAACAAAAAGATCAACGTAATCAACGATAAGGACTGAGATCAATTTAACTTTGACAATTTCTATCACAGACAACGGGTATTTCCAATAAACAATGAAGGGATATGAAAAAATGCACATGAGAAAAAGCCTCTACAAATACATTGTAATTTTAAGCAATGGAACAACGCTTTTACTGTGGTCTTTGTCTTTGTCACCACGATGCCTTCAACAATAAGCCTTGCTCATACCTTATAGTTAGTAAGTTCAAAGACGGCCCCTAGCACCGGTTTGAGTGGAATGCATTGCTAATTGTCGAGCAACGCTACATCCATGCTCTACATTGACCATGAATGTGGAATTGTTCAAAAGCGTAACATTAACTGGCAAAGTGTTCGAACGCTGACATCCGTTGCACGACAAAAAAGACTAACAGAAGATAATCACAACACTTAAACAACCACGTGCACTCATAATAATAGAATCATAATGACAAGAAGTGGTCAAAACAACAATTCATATTAGAAAAAACAAAAATGCAAAATTTTGAAAATATGATGGTGCGATCAGGCCAACCTTAAAAACTGTTTGTTTCCCCTTTTACGACCCTACCCTCCAAGTGGTGGGTAGGTAGGTAGGTAAAATATTTTTTTTTTGCTGACAAAGTAGTTGAAGTGTATTTTTTTTCTGAAAAAAGGACCCTGATTTATGAATTTATTTGCTGACACTATATGCCTGGCACATTTGATCGACAACATTTTTGTTGAATGTGGAGGCCGCGTTTTTCAACAGACAATAGGAATTCCTATGGGAACAAATTGTGCGCTACTTTTAGCTGACCTTTTCCTTTTTTCGTATGAAGCAAAGTTTTTACACGGGCTAATGCAACAAAAACAAAAACATCGAGCCCAGATTATTAATTTCAGCTTCAGATATATAGACGATGTACTTTCTCTTAATAACCCAAGATTTAAAGAATATTTACATCGCATCTACCCCATTGAATTTGAAATTAAAGAGACAACCGATACACCAATTCTGCTTCATACCTTGACCTTTTGCTATACATTGACGAACATGGACATCTGAAATCTAGGCTATATGACAACCGTGATGATTTTGACTTTCCAATTGTGAACTTTTCCTTTCTCTGCAGCAATATACCTACCTCACCAGCATATGGAGTGTATATTTCACAATTAATTCGTTACTGTAGAGCGTGCAGTTCATACAGTGACTTTGTGGAAAGAGCAAAAGCACTGTCACAAAAACTGCTGAGCCAGGGATATGTTAAGCCCTTGTTACTTTCGTCCCTTCAGATTTTCTACGGCCGTCAACACGACATCATAGATAGTTATGAAATGTCAGTGTCACAAATGAAAACTGACATTTTGAGCTAGATTCACGTCTTCCCGGATTTGACATTACCGGTTTTGACTTTACCCTGGATTGACCCACTGACAGTGTGACAGGTGCTGTATACAGAGAAGGACATTCTTACCCTTCCGGACCACCTGATGTCGTTCTCGGTTTTCATGGGAGTTCATACTGTCAGTGCTTTAGTTTTTTTGTGTTGTCTTGTTAATTTTTAGTTTTGTCTTCGTCAGTGATGTTTGTTGTACCGATTTGTCCTTGTCCATGTTTGAATACTAAAGTGATTATAAAAGTTTTCACATTTCACCCTGGTACTGTTTGAGGGTAAGAGAAGTTACACGTACCATGGTCCTCAATTGGTTTTGTCTCAGGGTTAGAAAATGAAAATAACCAATCGGTAACCGAACAGATCTTTCAAAACATATGCCTCACTGACCGTGTGACGGGTGCTGTATACAGAGCAGGACATGCTTACCCTTCATGAGCTCCTGATGTCACTCTGTGTTTGAGAGTTCACACTGTTAGCGCTTTAGTTTTTTTTTTTGTATATGTAGCGTTTGTGTGTTTTGTTGGCATGTAGTGTCTTTGGTCGTCCGTCTTCTGGTGTTCTTGATTTTGCCTTGTCTCTGGACTTTGATTTATGTAATCGTCTGCTTTGTTCCTTCGGTATTTCTACTGCCGTTGTTACATTCATAAACATCTATGTTTTTACAGATGTAAGGGCAAATGAAATGATTAGATAAGTTTATTTGCACGAACACATTTACAATAAATGGTTATGGCAACACAACATACAAACAAAATACAACTACCCTACATAGGTATAATGATGGAGTGACAGTGGAAATGTATATTAAAAAAATAATAATATAAAATGACATAAAAACAAAATCAAGTATCTCTAAGCAATGTGTTTCTGACCAACAAGTAATTCACTAGAATTTCTAATATGATTGGAGAATTACTATTTAGGGTTGAGATTAGCAAGTTTTGTGATAAAAAGGGTAATTTATTGTTCAGAAGAACATTATTCAACTTTTAACTAGGTTATCTCTCAAATGGTTATAGCTGGAACATTTCAAAAGAAAATGTAGTTCATCCTCTATATCTCTGTTGTTGCAACAAAGACATATTCTACTTTGTTTCTGATTATGATTTGACAGATATGAAGCATTTCCCTGAATAAATATTTTGCAAAAAAAATGTCAATTTGAACTTTCACAGGTAGTTGAACTAGAGGCTCACATGAGCCTGTATCGCTCACCTGGTGACTGGTTTTATTCATTGTCACGATGAGACCACTCATTCATACTATAAATCAGTTCACCAGACGTTACATTTTCAATCTTGAATGAGTTACAAACATAAAAATTAAAAACTTTGAAAGGGAATACCCGAAGACAATCGTAACCAAACTTGGCTCAGTAGGTTCAGAGGAGAAGACATGTGAATGCATTTCCCATAGGGTCCCTACATTAAACTATTTTCCACTCTGGTGGCCATCTTGGATGAGGTACGAACGTCAAAATCACAAACTTTGAAGGGACAAGCCAAGGACTTTTGTGACCAAGTTTGGTTGAATTTGGCTTGGTAGTTTCAGAGGAGAAAATCTTTGGATGCATTTCCAATAGGGTCCCTATGTTAAACTATGTTCTCTGCTGGCAGCCACCTTCAATGAAGTATGAACATAAAATTCACAAACTTTCAAGGGGACCACCTAAAGACTATTGTGATCAAGTTTGGTTCCAATTGGCTCAGTAGTTTCAGAGAAGAAGATCTTTGAATACATTTCCAATAGGGTCCTATGTTAAACTATGTCCTGTGCTGACGACCATCTTGGATGAGGTACGAACATAAAAATCACAAACTTTAAAGGGGACCAGCCAAGGACAATTGTATCCAAGTTTGGTTCCTATTGGCTTATAGTGGTTTCAGGAGAAAAGACCTTTGAATGTATTTCCCATAGGGTCCCTATGTTAAACTATGTTCCCCGCTGGCGGCCATCTTGGATAAGGTACAACCACAAAAATCACAAACTTTAAAGGGGACCACCTGAGGACTATTGTGACAAAATTTGGTCCACATTGGCTCAGTGGTTTCAGAGGAGAAGATCTTTGAATGCATTTCCCATAGGGTCCTATGTTAAACTATGT
>MJUU01001529.1:267066-290922 GCA_002080025.1 Modiolus philippinarum
GGAAATTAAGCCCTCAACACGAAACAGAAATTAATTTAAAGAAAATAACTATCGAAAAAGTATTGAAATAACAAATGAAATGTAAAATAAATAAAATTGAAGAAACCAGTCCAAGGATAGTACATTAAACACTAGTTTTTATATTTATACCTTTGCGGTTTTGGGTACCCAGAGTGAATATAATCTGTTGTTCTAACTGTTGTCGCTGTTGTCGTGAACTGTCAACCTGAGTAAGGACTGTCACGCTCATGTCTTCAATGGAATGTTGGCGAAACCTGAAATGGCTACCGACGGGTGTGTCTTTGTGAGCTGTTACGGATCGAAGATGCTCAGCAAAGCGATCACCCAGTCTGCGGCAAGTCTCATCAACATATATTTTGTGACACCGTCTACATACTATGGCATATATCACATTCTTGGTTATACAAGTATAATCAGAACTGATTTTGTAAGAACCATCAGGACCCTTGATGAATTCCGTTTCCATAGTAAAGGATCTTGCGACCACAACGTCGTGTTCCCCTATATGACTTATTGTTACTGGTCTGGTCGGTCCTGATTTTGCTGGACACTAGGTGATCTCTTAAACTTTTTCCTTTGCGATAGGCTGTAATTGGCAACCATGGAAATATTTCAGCCATCAGTGGATCATCTTGTATAATTTTTTTGAAATTTTGTACTAATATCTTCTGTATAGCGACATTGTGAGGATGGTAAGTTAGAACTAAAGGTATTCTTTCGCTGTTTATTTTACCTTGAGTTTAGTTTTAGAATTTACTTATCTGATGACCAAATGTAAATCGGATTTTATTCCGAATGGATTTTGTTGAAAATTTCGCTAGACGTATCCGTTTACTAATAATTGAAACACATGTTTCTACACTGATCAAACCTTGTGTAATTTGCTTTGAAATAAGAGAAAATTGGAACCCATTAAATATTCCGACGTAAAAGTGCGATTGATAGATAGTGACTAGATACGCCTTCAAACACACAATAGCTCATGCCTAAAAAACTTACATTGATAGACATTAAATGTCATTTCCATACTCCAGTGTAAAAAAGTGCAGTATGTCGTGACATAAAACATGGGATTTTTTAAATAAGAACCCTTATGTAGGAAATGAGTGTCCCAGTAGGGTAATGGCTGGATTCCTAATTTATTGCATAGAGATATACCTCTGAAACAATCTATTAACTTGAAGTAAACCATAACAATTTCGATATGAAAACAGTCTCACTAGATTTTAATTCATGAAAAAACATTAAACTTGGATCGCCATAAATGTTAAATGTTTGTATACAATTAGTTCATCAGTAATAAATAAACTGATCTGAATGTATTATTTACAAACAGAAGTTAAAATGCAATTTTGGAGTACATGTGATCCCTTTTACTCATAAACTGTTTATAAAGTTCTCCGTAATTCGTTTGATAGCGTTTACACATTGACAAGCTTCTCCAAAAGTACCTTTATTCCTAAAATAAAGATTTAAAACACCATGGAGTTATAACCACAATATAACCTACATGCCTTAAATGGCACCCTTCAGAAAACTATCATGACTGTCGACCTAAAACGAATATACTTTCTTTTTATTAAATGCATTTTTAACGTTTTACTCACGAAGCAAACCCACAGATTACATTTTTATACACAATTTAAGATGTTTCTTTTTTTTAGTTGCTGTTAGTATTAATAAACTGAATACCAACTGAGAACACCCACAATAAGTTTTTAATATACAACTACAAAGACCACAGTCGTCCAAAAGCAATAAATATAACCATTTATTAACTAAATAGTTTGAGTTAGCCTTTGTTACGTGAATGTTAAATGCTTTATCACTTTTAAAAAATTCCTGGTTTAATTGGAAATTCTAAGATACTGGTATAATCAAGGCCTTGTATTGAATTAGTGTATCCGTAATGACAAATGTACGTTTGTATATCGACTTAACGATCAAAACATAATGGCAAAACGTACTGTATGGAAAAATCTAGTCAAATCAATTTGAAAACAAATACTCAAAGAAAATAAATTGCAGACTAGGTACCCATATACTAGTCCCAAAAAACATGAACAACATTTACTCCTAGTTACCCAAGGGTAATATGCGGTGCTCTAGAAAAAAGATTTATAGGAAGGTAACTGTTGAAAAATTAAACCATGTGTCTGGCCAGATTTGCTGTAGGCAAATCGAGTTCTACCCTCTTCCACATTATTTTGAAATGTGAATCCTGCTTAGTAACTGTTATGTTCATCTTATTGAAGAAACATTAACATTTTATTTTGATAATATTTAATACCAATTCTCTGTAACCATCAACCATACTTGGGCACGCATGGTCACGGATTTCCTTGAAACTTTGTCCACTTATATAAGTCTTTGGCTTATGAACAAAAATGACCCCTAAACTTGTCCCGCTGGTTTGGTTGCCATGGTAACAAGTACCATGGTTTGTAGGCTAAAATATAATGATTTAGAGCTGGAAAAACAGCAAAATTCAAACAGATGGCGTTCTTTAAATGTATTCTTAATGCATTTTTTACCTAAGCAAGGTAAAATTAAATATTCTGCTGTCATATTGAGGTTAAAATATTTTGATAATCAATATGTTTGATAGGTGTGCAGGGTTGGGGCACACAGGGACCTTGGGCCATTTTGAGGATAGCTCATTTTTGGCCAATTTTAAGGACTTATATCCCACATATGCAACGATGACGGGTAATTACAAGATACAGTCAATAAATACTAGGTCTCAATAAACAATTTACGGAAAAAAAAATGATGGGGCTATGGTTGCTAAGGTGGTTACTATGGTGGCAAATATAGGAAATTTTCACTTTTTTCAAGTGTTGTTTTGGCAGATTTGACATTAATAAAATTCCTTAAATAAAGTGAAATGCTTAATTTGATTCCTTCATACACTCTTGATAATATTTGCTATTCAAAACAAATACAAATAAGTTGACTCTGGTTGCTAGGTTGGTTGCTATGGTAGCAAAAACGGCAATTATTTACCTTTGTTTTTAGTTTTTTCATACATTTAGATTTCAAAATTTCTCTTAAAATATGTAAAATCAAGGATTTAACATCATCAGTTTCTCTTGTTCATTATATATCATCATAACAATTACAAACTACACCTGGGGGTGCTATGATGGTTGCTTTGGTAGCAAAAAAGTGTTAAGTTTTAATTGTTTTCTGAATGCCCTTTTTTCGAAAAATAATAAGAAGTTCACATAAACTAAGTAAATGTTCTTTTAACTTAATTACAACCCCGAATATAACATTCTTTCGAAGAAATCTAATATCCGATTCTGTTGCATGGCAACGGATATGACATGTTCACCCTTATGTTTTCATTTCAGAAATTCTTAAAGCAAGATGAGCAAAATAAAGATCTTCACACCATTATTACCACAAATAACGATAATGACAACAATATGTATTATTTAATTTTATCATTTTGGTTTCTAGACAAGTTTTAACCTGGGCACAAGTCTATGACTTAACAAAAAGTGAAGCAGAGATATATATACAAAAACAATGGATACAAACAAGGCAATAACCAAACACCAAAAAATCAATAAACAAAAAAATATACTGTCAAAGAAAATGAGAGGATTTTTTCAATTTATTTTAGAAACTTACATAAGTTTGCCAGGCTATGGTTGGTTTCTTACTTTTTAAATGTTTTTGGCAGATTTATATATGAAAATTGCATCAAAATTAAGTTAAAAGTCAAATGAATCATGTAATTGCAGTAAACCCGGAAAAATATTTTCTGTTTAACACAGATACCAACAGTTTCAGTTTGGTTGCTCAGATGGTTTCCATGGGAATTAAAACGGCAATTTTTTCCTTTTCCTTATTCTTTTATACTGCGACGTTGGAACCTAGTAATGGTCTGTATCCGTGTGTCCATTCGTCCGTCCAGATGTCACACTTTCTTGTAGACACAACTTCTCAGAAACGACTACTTGACTTTGTTCTTATTTAAAAGGACTGTTAGTTGTCATATGTACTAGATCATATTGCATCGCTATTTGCTTCGTCAAATTTTGTAGGAGTTACTGGATTTTTAATATTTCAACATTATTACGCAGTTGCATATCTTTTTGGTGCAAGTCGTCAGAAACCGCTAATTGGTTGAAATTTTACAGGATCATTTGTCACCGTATGTATTAAATTGTATAGCATGGTCATTATGATTTGTCAATTTTTTTTTTAATATTTATGGGACCTTAAATATTCACCATTGTTATACTGTGGCAATTCAAATTTTACTGGTGTGTACTAGACTACAGCGATTTATTTGACCATATCGGACTAAAGTGTTTGGAAAAATAAACATTTACCATGCTTGAAATTAGAAGCAGGATATAAAGTTGAAAATCGCATCTTTTAGTTATTCAAAATCAAAAGATAGTTGCAAAAATGTTTAATCGTTAATACAGAAATAATCCTTTTATTACATAAAATCAGATATAGTGAAAAAAAATAATATGAAAAAGGGAGGTAATAAAGTTAATGTGAAGAATTATTCAATACTTCCAAATAGTCTTTTGCAAAGTTATCAATAAAACTTCACATAATGATAGAGTTAAAGTAAAATCTTAAAATAAAAAAAAAGCATGTTTTCTAATTATGTCAAATCTCCTGACCAATTATTTTGGTAGTTTCTACCCGGCAACTTTACATACCTTTCAGCAAAAGCAGTTCTTTCCAAATGGTTCCAGCAATATTTATTACCTAGATAAAAAGGCGAACATCTACCCGATTTTGTTTTCTTGAAATGTTGGTCTGAAATGGGTTATAATGGATAGTGGAGCTTTCGGTTGCCATGGAAACAAAATAAGACACTGCCAATTTAAATAAAAAGTATTTTGCTACATATTTCTGGCGATTTATAAAGGAACCCCTGCCAATTGTTTGGTTTTTTTTTATTTGGGGGGGGGGGGTTCTGAAATGTGTTCTAATGGATAGTGGGGCTTTGGGTTTAAATAGAAACAAAACCAGGAAATGTGAAATTTTAGAAAAAGGGGTATTTTGGCGCAATTTTTTTACGATTCAGAACTATGTGTAAACTTAATAATAACCTCTGTCCAATGAGAGGCAAATCCCTGCCCGATTTCTTTAATGCTGGTCTTATAAGGGTTGCAATGAATAGTTGAGCTCCCAGTTGCCATTGAAGCCCAGCATTACAACTGAAAATTTACAAAATAGCATTTTACGCTAAATATCGTTTTACAATTTCAGAAAAATGTATTACCTAGATTATTAAGGGAACCCCTACCTAATCTTTTAGCTCACCTCACGAAGTGAGATGGGCTTATGTGATACCCCTAGCGTCGATGTTGGCGTCGGCGTCCGGTTAGGAAAAATGGTTAAAGTCCATTCCCGGTTACTGACATGTCCCACATCAGCATTTAGGTACAAATGTATGTATTATGCATTTTTGGAATGACATCAATGCATGATTCGGATAATGTCTGTGACCTACATTTTACGGATGAGTGACATGGTTAGGTAGAATGGTTAGAGTCCTTTCCCTGTTACTGACATGTCTCACATCAACCATATTGGTATGGGTCATGCATTTTGGGATGATAGTCTTTGACCTACATTGTACGCATGAATGAATCTGTTAAAAAAGAATGATGTAGTCCATTCATGTTTACTGACATGTTTAACTGTGAAACGAAGTGAGGTTAGCAGGCAGTTGCTGCTTCTATGTTTTGTGATAACCATGGTAATTTCTTAAATGTGAATTGCACTCTGTGCATTTAAAAACGACCCCGCAGGGTATGATCAAGGTAAAATTGTCTACAAATACAGAACCGATTCAATAAATCTGTCCCCACCTGAAATTGGTGACGTGTTTATCTTTCGTCCGTGTCAGGGTTAAAGAAAACACGATGTCATTAAATGTAGACGGAAACATACAAAATATTGTGTACATTCATTCACAATGTAGCAATTTGTCATCTTTTCACAAAGGAACTGAACTTATTGATATAGAATCAATCAACGAATCAGTAAAAGCATCATTTGATTGGTCAAGAAGATGAGGTAGGGACACATTTATTGAATCGATCCTAATACCCCTAGAAAGCCCTGATTAAAGGCAAGTAACATACAAAAGATAAACAACATAGCACTTAAAGACCAGCTTCTAGAAGCAATGTTTAAGGTTTTTTCAAATTTGGGCTCCTTCATATAGCCAATTTTATCGAAATATGTATATATACCGCACACCTTTTCCTCTCTTTAGTGCCAACATATTGAATCATGATACTAATATATCACAAAATTAGAATTTGTAAATGACAACTTATTTCTCGGGCATTTAAAATAAAACACGATACAGTATCTACTTCATAGTGGGCATGTGCAAGCTACAGTGTCCTTTTCTAGTCAATTTATGGCCAATTTCAGTCACACTACTCAGACTACAAACAGGCCTAGGTGCATCACATCTGGTTTTTTTATGTTAATGACGGCAATTTTTTTTCAGGCAAAGGGGCAATGTTGTAAACCTTAAATGCTTGTAAATCTCTAAAAAGGCTGGTTTTTTAATTCAAAATATACTTTTATTGTGATTTCAGATAATATTTTATATGAAAGAGAATAAAATTTTAAATGACACAATTCTACTAATGTCATGAAACATGGTCAGACAAGGATCAAAAAGACATTTAAAACTAGAAAGACTAAATGCCCCCGCTGCCATCATCCAAGTTTTCCCCCATGTGTTTATATTCCAGTTTTGGATAAAATTTAGCTACTCTGTTTGTGTCTGTAAGACACATATGATGCCCCCGCAGTTGGATATAAAACATGGACATCCAATTTCGAAGCATTTGACATAACTGTGACTTTAATACTATGGGAGGAGTTACCCGGAACAACAGGTCCAGAACACACATTTCGATAAAGTTCAACTACCCCTCAAAATCACAAATTTTGACCAAAATCTGAACCATGACAATAAGCACATCTTCAATCCATGCCTAATCACTGTGCAAGGTAAAATAAATGTTAAATGCGGCATTAATATTGCGGGAGGAGTTGTCCGGAATAAGAGTTCCAGAATACACCTTTCAATAAAATGGCCAAGTTCAACTACCGCTAAAAATAACAACTTTTGGCCAAAATCTAAACCATGACAATATGCACATCGTCAATCCATGCCTGATCACTGTGCAAAGTAAAATTAATGTAGCATAAATATTGTGGGAGGAGTTATCCGGAATAACAGGTCAAGAACACACATTTCGATAAAATGGTCAAGTTCAACTACCCCTCAAAGTCGCAAATTTTGGCCAAAATCTAAACCATGACGATATACACATCTTCAATCAATGCCTAATCACTGTGCAAAGTAAAATAAATGTAGCATTAATATTGTGGGAGGAGTTATCCGGAATAACAGGTCCAGAACACACATTTCGAAATAAATGGCCAAGTTCAACTACCCCTCAAAATCACAATTATTGGCCAAAATCTAAACCATGACAATATGCACATTTTCAATCCATACCTAATCACTGTGCAAAGTAAAATAATTGTAGTATTAATATTGTGGGAGAAGTACAGCTTATCAGAGATGGGACGGACGGAATTACGGACGGACGGACAGGGGTAAAACAATATGCCCCCCGACTTATCGTCGCGGGGGCATAAAGAATAAAGTTAAGGGAGTATTGTGTTAGCTTTGATGCTACTGGGAGGTTAGATGTAAATCTATTCTATGTTATAAAGGACTCAATAATTACACCTTACACCACTGATCGTTATGATTTCGCTATTGACAAAATGCACATTACAATCTACAGGAGAAGGTAATTGCTGTTAATGCTACCAAGGGGCAGGTAACTCTTGTCCTATTTATCTAAAAAAAAATTCTAGTAAGGGATTTTGAAAATTGCATGTAACAACAAACTGCTATAGTACTATAACACCCAAAAACATTAAAAAAATAATGATATTTTGTTCTATGTATGGTGTTTTTAATTAACCTTAATTCTATTTAAGGGAATTGTATTAATTTTTCATCTGATCTTGTTTGGCCATTTCGATCTCATCACGATCTTTACAAGCTGAACACAATTTTGTTAAGACTGTGAAAGATATTCAGTCGTATTTCAAGATAATTGCTTTCAAGGACGATCAAGATCTGTTCAGTTTATCAAGATCAAACAAGATAAATGCGTTCAAGGACGATCAAGATATGTTAAGTTTGTTCAGATCAAATAAGATCAAATCAGGATCTTGTTTAATCTTAACAAACTTAATTCGTCTTGATTGTTCCTGAACGCAAATAACAAGTCAATCTTGTTTAATCTTGAATTATCTTAACACGTCTTGATCGTCCTTAAAATCAGTTATCTTGAAACCAACTTAAAATCTAACACTGTCTTAACAAAATTGTGCTAAGCCTGTCAAGATCATGATTAGATCAAAATGGCCAAACAAGATCAAAACATATCTGCTAGTGAACCATCCATTCTTGCAACCTAAATGTATCATTTTCAAATATTCTGATGAGTTATAAGCAAGTTGACAACAAACGTTTGAAAACCTTAATTTAATCTTTTTAAATGTCATCATAAAAGGGCAAATGTACGAAAAAAGAAACAGAAATGGTTGAAAATTGTCCTATATGCTACCATGACACCAACCTAGCAACCAGAATCAAACTGTTTGTATTTGTTTATGATCATATTTATAATAAGGTGTGTACGAATGAATCAAATAAGCATTTTACTTTATTAAAGGAATTTTATTCATGTCAAATCTGTCAAAACAGCACCTGAAAAATTGAAAATTCCCTATTTTTGCCACCATAGAAACCACCCTATCAACCATAGCCCCACCAATTTTTTCCCGTAAATTAAATATTCATACCTATATTAACTGTAATATTCTAACTTTCCAACATTGTTGTTTATGCCTGTTATAATTCCCTAAAATCGGCCAAAAATGAGGTATCCCGAAAAAGTCAAGAGACCCCCATGTGCCTCAACCCTATACTCCTATCAGACATAGGATATACAAAATTCTTTTAACCTTAATATGTTGGCAGAATATCTTAGTTTATTTTGTCCAGGTGAAAAATCGCATGAAAAATGCACTCATAGAACCACATCCGTTTGAATTTTGCTGTTTTTTTCAGCTCTAAATCGTCATATTTTAGCCTAAAAATCAAGGAAAGCTGTTACCATGGCAACCAAACTACTGGGACATTTTTGAGGCCCTTTTTGTTCTTAAGTCATAGACTTGTATTGATGGACAAAGTTTTGAGTAAATGTAAGACCATGTATTACAATTACATTTCATACGAAAATTTTATTTTAAAAGCAACTGTATTATGGATACAATAAAACCTATAAGTCAAATGTCTAAATATTGGAACCGGTCATTATCGTGATATTGTCTGAAAAAAAAATACCAGAGAAATGCCACCTGATCACCTTTACAGGTATGTTTTAGTATTTTTGTATCGGCGGTAATATACAGTTATTTCATGCCTTTGAGAAATTATTCCTTTAGGTTAATAATGCAAAATGTTGTATACGAAACAAATGTCAATGGTGTGTAAATGCGAGGATAAAAAACATTTCCCCAATAAGGTATATACAATGTATTAGGCTCGTATTTTTGGATCTTTACCCAATACACTCTTTTTTTTTGCTCCAGCAATGGTCGCGTATTGTCTTTAAAACGATACATTTGCTTCCAACGCTGTGAGCGTTATTGCAGTGTAAATAGTCAGGAAAGTACCAATTGACAGTTTAGCTGTTTATGTAAAATGCTCAGGATTGGTAATTACAAAGGGGACTAAGAACAAATCAATTAGCAAGTCTGTCATATTTGTTTGAAATTCAGTGCAAAATAATATTGTATTGTGTTAGATTTATTTATACAAATTTAAAGTAGGTGAGTTTGACATGCAATTTTTAAAAGACTATTTTAACTATCATTAATAATAGAATATATTCATTATATAATTGCCAATGTGTTGAATATTTTGAAGACAAATCAAGACAAGAAAGAATATTGAACATATTTAATGGCCTTTATTTCAGACCTACGATGCATTAATTTTTCAGATATGTTCTTCTGATTTGTGAGAACGTAAGAAATGCATTGCACTAGTTATGAGGGACATTTATACAATGGCGCAAAAGCGTAGTATCATTTGATCGAGAATGCTTTCTTAGGTTTTTAAAAGACTTTAATGACAATATAATATTATATCAATAAATATTTTGAAGTGTGGGTAAATATGACTCCTAGTAAATGCATACAATGTAAAAACCACATGCAATACCGACTGATAAACCTACAATAAAAAAATAATAGTTCTTTGACTTAGCTGATATCGTTCAAATATCTTTTTTTTTTACCTTCAACTCAATCCGATTCAAATTTGCAATTCTTGTTTCTGCAAATTCGCTTCCGCCATTCCTACCAGCTATGTTATATGAAATACCAAAATTTGCAGAATTTCATGAGATTTCAGTTAATATAAATTTCAAATAAATACCGTTCCCTTTTTTTTTAAATCCATATTTTGCACACTCGTTTTTAACAGTAAAATCAAATTTTCATCAATTACGCAATATTGATACACGGTTTAAGGCTCAAAACTACCTTCAGGTCTAATAAAGTTTAGATCTCAAATTTTCTGAAAAATAGATTGAAATCTGAAATATTAAAGAATGAAATCGAACTATAGGCGGTTACCTAACAAATGCCAGTCTAGCATCCTGGTATCAATTCAAGAAATCGATTTAATATATTTTAGTCTTTTGTCTCAGCTGCTGGTGAAGAATTAATTATTTGGTGGGTGGTACAAATGTATATGGCTGGTATTATTTGTGAGATTCCTGAATTTGTCTGTGTATGTTTAGTGTATATTTAATAGTTCAAACCATCATAAGAAAAAATACCTACTGATAATAGTTCTTTCATGGTTAAATTTTGAGAGAAAATATAGCAGGAAACACTAACAATGGTGAAAAATTACAATAACATGTCACATTTACCTTAACTTATTCTATCAGGTTTCCATATAGTGTGATAAACATAAAATAAAACCCAATTCAGGTAGACTGCTAACTCCATGATCACTATCTTTAAAAGGGTAAACAAAGACAAAGCGTCATTTTGAAAGAAGGGCAAAGGGGTTCTCGCCGCTATGCTGCCGGCCTGCTGAGGGGTCCTAGTCTGCCGGTAAAACACCGTCGCACTACTGAAGAAAAATCAAACTCAAATCTCCCCGATGGGTTTTGTTAAGAATCGCCATGTATTTCAGTAGACTCGACAATATCATTGAGAGGCCAGTATAATTGTAAAATCTTCAGGTCATTGGATTCTTGCAGAATATCCCTGTCAATATCTTCTGTTGCGCAAAGAATTGTAGTTTTGTCCCAGTTGTTCATGATTCTTTTATCAGTTTTTTTTGGCATTTTTAGCGATATTTCCGTTAAAATGTGGATGAGAAATGGCCTCAGTAATAAGCTGTTTTGGGGGTCAAACCACATTTCGATAACAAATGTTCATATCTTCAATAAAATTTCTTAAATATCTTTTAAAATTTTTTAAATCTGTAACCTTGTCGTAAAAGTTTTGTTGTGATAGTAAGGTTACGTTAATCAAAGTCGTCAAGAGTTGAACAGACGTGTGCGAATCGAACCAATTGAGATATATACAGTACGTAGGAAGAACTACAGGAACATCGCCTTGAAGAAAAGGAAAATTATTAATAGTGAAATCAAAATCATCCCTTGAATCATACATTTAAGTTTTAATTTTACTAGCCTAAATGGTGATAGTTAAATAAGGCAAGTAATTAGGATCATTGTTTGCTTTGTTTAGTTTCAGTTCCTGTGGGTAGATGAGGTCCACATAATTTAAAAACTATGGGTTGTTAATAATAAGGAAGTCGTTAATATGTCTACTGTTATAATTGAAAATGGATATAACGCTGTCGCTGTATGGTTCCTTTGTAGTTTTTTTGTCATAAAGTCACGCTCGTAAAAGAACAAAAAAGATATGCAAATAGAAATGAACAATTTGTACCCATTGGAATTCCATTGACCTGTTAATGAACTAAGTTGTCAAAACGAACATAAATGCAAATCATTTAGTGCCTGAATCATATCTTTTCAAGTCCAGAAACAACGATTGTTAAAAGTCATATCAGAGAAAAACCATTGCTTTCTGTTACAACGGATGAACTGCAGACAACTAAATTTAAAAGGCTTTTAAATAAGTTGTCCAAATTCTGATTTAATCAAATTATGTTGAATGTGACCTTGACCTTTGACCTACATTTTTTGCACATTTACGTTCATATACACTATACACTTGCCAAGTATTAAAAGTCTATCTCCATAGTTCAAAAGTTGTTTATTACCCTAAAAACACCCAATTTAACCCCTTTATTCTGAAACGGATGAAGCCCTTTTTGGCCTCTTGTTTATTGAAATTGTTTTAATTGTTAAAAGTATCTGTTTAAACATGCTATAAGAAACCTATAGAAAAATACTGCATCAAGAGTAGAGAAATCGTAACTCTCAATATATGAAAGTAGTCTAATTATAGAATTTAATTCATCTAAAACTTTTTTTTTTATCAAAAGTAATTTACTCCAGAGTTTGATAAGTTTTTTTCATGGTATTTTATAACCTACATTTTTATACAAACAAATGCACTGGTTAAATATATGGACAAATTAGTGGAAGAACAGTTACTCGGTGCCGATAAAAAACGATCTTAGTAGGGATTTTTGTAAAGCCTGGGTCTTCTTTATATCACTGAAGATAATTTGATCTTAAACAGCCATTGTAATAGTGTTGACACGCTAACCATTAACCTATTGAGGAAGGTTTTCTCGTCAGGATGCTTTTTAGGATGGTCAAGACAAAACCTAATAAACTTTTTGTCATGTTTGAACTGAATTCTGTTAACTTCCCTTATTCAACCTTGAACACACTTCGTTTAAATCGTGATGTTTAAGTCTGTTAAAACAATGTTGAGATCAAAATGGTTGTCTAAGATCAAGTCATTTGCTAGTTTATGCTTTGTCAAATGGCAAAAGTTAAATTCTAGTACAATATTAATAAACGCATCTTGAATAGTTGACAAGGTATTTACAAATGCAACATTTAATCAAAGTCACTCAAGAACGAAATGTAGCTCATTAACACCTAATTGTTAGTGAATGGGGTAGTACTTGTTAAGGTGAATTAGAAGGATACGCATGTCTTGTCACAGGTTCATCGAGGCTTATACAATTTAAAAAGATCTGATTTTTTTCTCTAACCGAATGCAAATACCTATTAATGAATAATTAACAGGATGCCGAAGTTACTCTAAATCTACTGTTAGTCCCCGAGGGTATTCACCAGCCCAGTCGTCAGTGCTTCGGTGCTGACCCAAAAGCCTATTCTATTTGGTACCTTACAATATCTTAGTTTTGTAAATTTGTTGAAGCTAAGGAGTATCTCCCTCATGCAAACCTCTGCCCGTAGGTGATTTTGGCTTTCTATTTAGATCATATTTGGTAATTTGTTCTCTTTCAGTTTTTAAACATCTTTGACTTTATGGTCTTCCAAACGTTTAGATTTTATCTGCACTGATGAGACATAAGTTGTCGAAATGCGCATATTCGCAGTGACTTCGGTATTTAGTTATTTGTTTGTTACCACTGGGTCGATGCCTCTGCTGGTGGACTGTTAGTCCCCGAGGGTATTCACCAGCCCATTAGTCAGTTCTTCGGTGCTGATCCGAATGCCGATTCTATATGGATAACAATATCTAATTTTTGTAAATTTTGTTGAAACTAAGGAGTATCTCCCTCATGCAAACCTCTGCCCGTAGGTGATTTTGGCTTTCTGTTTCGATCATGTTTGGTAATTTGTTCTCTTTCAGTTGACTTTATGGTTATCCAGACGTCTAGATTTTATCTGCACTGAAGAGACAAAAGTTGTCGAAATGCGCATATGCAGAATCAAAATTCACAGTAACTTCGGTATTTAGTTATTTGTTACCACTGGGTCGATGCCTCTGCTGGTGAACTATTAGTCCCCGAGGGAACTCACCAGCCCAGTAGTCAGTACTTCGTTACTGACCCGAATGCCGATTCTATTCGGAACCTTACAATATCTAATTTTTGTAAATTTTGTTGAAACTAAGGAGTATCTCCCTCATGCAAACCTCTGTCCTTAGGTGATTTGGCTTTCTATTTAGATCATATATGGTAATTTGTTCTCTTTCAGTTTTTAAACATCTTTGACTTTATGGTCTTCAAAACGTTTAGATTTTATCTGCACTGAAGAGACATAGGTTGTCGAAATGCGCATAAGCAGAATCAAAATCAGAAACTTCGGTATTTAGTTATCTGCATATTAAAATGACCAAATGAAATAGTGACATGCTATACATAAAGACCAAATATAATGCAGTTGCTTTAAATGCATGAATAGCATGAAGGAAGACAAACTAGAGGCTCACATATTGAGCCTAAATCGCTAACCTTACAAAATGCTTACAGCAATTGATGAATATAATATAAGATAAAAAAAGATAATTATTAATTTATTTTCTGCATATGCGCATTCTCATCAGTGAAGATAAAACCAAAACATTTGGAAGTCCATTAACCAAAAAAGTGAAAATGCTGATAGAGAACAAATTACCAAAAGGATCTAAATAGAAAAGCCAAAATTCAGCTAAGGAAAGAGCTATGCATGGGGGGAGATACTCCTTAGTTTTAAACAAAATTTGGTCAAATTTAGATATTGCAAGTTTAAATAAAATTGGCTTTCGGGTCAGCACCGAACTACTGACTACTGGGTTGGTGAATATCCTCGGGGACTAACAGTCCACCAGCAGAGGCATCGGCCCAGTGGTAATAAATATCAAAATACTGAAATGAATAATTACCGAGCAGAGTTGAAAATGATTTTTGTTTCTCATAGGGTGCAATATTAAAAGTGAGATCCGCGCTTGCGGTCATACGTTTTATCATCAGATTAGAACGAAATGAGCATTTTTTAAAAGTTGAATAAAATGAAGAGTGCTGTGAAGCAGGTCTTGTAAGCAAAAATAAACGAACAGGTTAAAATTATTGTTGAACTGCGACAAAAGGTAAAATTTAGTTTATGCACATACTGTGTCAAACATAAAAATATAATTGAAAAATAAACTGTATTATATTTGGGCGAAATGTGTTGCATGTCAGTATTTCATTTGGCGATTTTGCCATATGCAGGAAGTAAGTTTAAAGTATCTTCTGCATTTTCTGCATCTTAAATAATTCGTTAATAATCCGTAAAGGCTAGGATGAGATCGTAATTATTATTTTAGAACTCGTAATAAAAACTCCTATCCATTCCTACACTGCTCGCAATTATCCATGATGAATCGTAAATCTTTATCGTAAACGCATCGCATTGTTTCTTTGTAAATCGTAACATAATTGTTCCTGCTCGTAATAAATCGTAAAGCACTCGCAAGTTACTCGAAAAAGTGTTTGATTCGCAAGGATTCGTAATAGTTTACGAATCTGGTAATTTCTAGAAATTCGTAAGGGTTTGTACAACAAATTTGTGTATGTGATATGAAACGACTCCAAGTGCGAATGTGCACGAGTGGAGTCGATGAGTTGAATTCTGGTGAATTCGGATGACAAGGAATCGATTGTTCTTTAGGATTTGGTAGAACAATTCCTGTATGTAAATGCTTTATTCGTAACAAAATAACGAAGTTACTATACTTCTTTTCTGCACATGTCTATTTCGACAACTTGTGTCTCTTAACTGCAGGTCAAAACATTTGGAAGACCGATAATTCAGAGATGTTTTCAAATTGATAGAGAATAATTAACCAAATATGATGTAAATGCCAAAATTAAATAAGGACAGAACTTAACATGAGGGTTGTACTCCTTAGTTTTCAAATAAATTAACAAAACATTGAGATATTGCAAGTTTTCAAATAAAACCGGATTCGAGTTATCACCCACGTACTTTCTACAGGGCTGGTGAATACTCTCGAGGACTAACAATCCACCAGTAGTGGCGCCGACCCAGTGCCAACAAATAACAAAATACAGAAGTAACTGTACATTTAATTTCTGAATACGGCCATTTCAACAGTTTATGTCTTTTCAGGGCGGATAAAATCTTGACATTTAGAAGACCATAACTTAAATATGTTTAAAAAAATGATAGACAACAAGTAACCAAATATGTTCTTACTGGAATGCCATTATCATATAAGGACAGAGCTTGGCATGAGGGAGATATCAGAGATTAGATTTTTATTACTTAACGAATTTAAACAATTATTTGCGGTTATGTTACGAGCTTTTTGCAAAAACGGACATGACTGTCAACATAATAAAAACTGTAGTATCGACGAAATTTGACTAAAGTGATTTTTTCGTGTTTTGCTGAGAGTTTTCATGACTGCAATATTAAATATTTGTTTCAATTGAATTATAATCAGATCACGTTTTATCTCAAATTTTATGATTCAGTAAAAAGTAAAATAATATATTCATAAAGTTTTTGCATTTGCCTCACAACATTATTATAATCCATTCCAGTCGCCCACCACAACCTGCATCATGTCTGAAAGAAATCATCTTCCAACACTCAATACATTTTCTTGTGCTAATATAATACTTTATTTTGTGTTTTTTCACTATTTTAGATGATTTGTAGTTTGTACCTTATTGCGAGAGATTCAAAATTCTAAAAAATAGGAAAACATAACCGTACAGTCTTTGCCAACTTTGTTCGGAATTCCCGGCGGCCTATTTCATTTTCAGATAAAACATTTCACGAGTAGATGAGATATTTGTTCAAACTGGAAAAATAAATATCATAGAAAAACTTCGTTTGACTTCTCTCACTGACACCGACGGAAAGAAAAATCTTTAAGCGTAGACCAAATTTTAATTTAAACATTCGGAATCAATCTGAAACAGCTTATTCAAATCGGTCTCCTTTAAATAGGACGACTTAATTATTAAAAATGTAATAGCCCGATAGTGACATTAACAAAACATTATAATATTTAAAGACAACTATTTAATTAAATAACAAGGGTTACCTTTTTAACAAACTAAAACATTTGTCTCCCCTCCATACAACATTTTTTAATAAGATAATGCTGGAATATTCCAAACACATTAGGAGCGAAGGAAATGTCTTAAGTCTAGGTCAAAAGATGAAAAAGTCTACCATGGAAAGGCCAATTTCAGTAATTTGACCTCAAGGTCAAAGTGCAAGGTCATATGAAGGTAACTATGGTACCCAAAATACGGTCTCATGATGATGCACCAATATGCCAAATATCTTCAGTCTAGGTCAAAAGATGAAAAAATTCTGGCCAGCATAGGCAAGTCTCAGTAATTTGACCTCAAGGTCACTATGATACTTGATACATGCTCTGATGATTCACCAACATGCCAAATATACCTCAAGGTCAAAGGTCAAGGTCACTGTAGTACGCCACGCATTTTCTCATGATGATACAGCCATATGTCAAATATCTGAAGTCTAAGTCTAAAGATAAAAATGTTCTTGCCATATAGCAAAAACTATTCTGTAATTTGACCTCAAGTTCGAAGGTCAAGGTCACATTAAAATCACTATGAGAATGGCACACCCTCTTTTGATAATACACCAACATGCCAAATATCTTAAATCTATGTCAAAAGATAAAAAAAAAGTTCTAACATTGACAGGCCAACAGCTAAGAATTTCAGTAATTTGACCTTGAGGGCAAAGGTCAAGGTCACATGAAGGTCTAACGGTTACACAACACACCTTCTGATAATGATTAAAGCACATGCCAAATATGTCTAGGTCAAAAGATGAAACACTTCTGGCCCGGACAGGCCACCAGTTAACAATTTCAGTAATTTGACCTTGAGGTCAAAGGTCAAGGTCACATGAAGCTCACTATGGTATGCGACGTATATCTTAAGTTTAAGTCAAAAGATTAAACGGTTCTGTCCCTAACAGGCCAAGAGTTAGAAATTTCAGTAATTTGACATTGAGGGCAAAGTGTAAGGTCACATGAAGGTCACTATGGTACGCGACACACCTTCTCATTATTATACAACCACATATCAAATATCATAAGTCTAGGTCAAAAGACAAAAATGTTATGAGCCGGACACGATTGTATGAGAAGTAGAATCAGATGAGAAAGAAACAAAGGGTTAAACAATATTCATCCTTCGTCAAAGGGGATACATAATTGAAATTCAAAATAAACAGTGATAAACCTCTTGCTTTTTATGATAGCTTTTATTAAATTAAAGAAAAATGTCCTTATTATAATCTTAATTTGCAGTATCTGAACCAAACAGAAGTCTTCAATTTATATATCCTTGACAGTTTATCGTGTAAATCGATTACTTAAGTAAAGTGAATAATTTGGGCACCAAAGAAATAAATGGACAAGTACAGTTTAGGGAGTCAACAAGGTTGCGACAGAAAAGATGTTCATTGAGATAATTTCGTCCCAGTCTTACCCTGGTGGGCAGAATATGACCCTGTCTTGAACAATTTCCAAAATATCTGATTATTCTTAGTTTGAAATCTCTTAGCTGAAGGGAATAACAGATCTCCTTCTTCATTTGTTTTTATACTTTTATAAGTAGAAGGAAACTGTTTTCTGAATAGAATCTCGATTTACTTGTGTCATGTGTTTAAGTTATCAACGAAAGAAAGTACAGCTACATAGTTATATGTTCTCTGTACCTTGCGATTCACCTTTGAACGATACGAGTTCAGTATGGTACTACAGAATCGGTTACGTATGTAACAATCAAACAATTGACATAACAGCAAACATATAGATATTCACCGACACACAAGTGTCCGATTCTCAGACAATTTTTGTATGTTTATTGTTGCTTAAACATTTTTCTGGTAATACGACAGACTGATGAAGGCTCGTTTCAGACGAAATCAAAATAAATTTGGCTAAGAAATATTGTGGAAATTCTTAGGAGTTGATTTTTAATACTAGTTTTTATATATTTTTTCTGAATTTTGCACGAAATTAAAAAAATAAAAAACCGGGAGGGGATCCCAATTGCAGTTGCCGAATTATGTTCTGAGATTACGTTTATTTCTATCCTTATTACATCATCTGTACACCCGAGATGGAAGGCGGAGTCGAAATTAAAACAATGTAATTTTTGTAACTATATTCAGATTTGGGATTGAAAATGGAAATAACTTAAACATTTTAACGCAAAGGATATCTTTCATTTATAAAGAAGAACACAGGTTCAACATCAGGTATCCATTCTGAAATCCGACATCCCTTTCTTTGTTCATCCAATCATTATTTGCCGTGATCTCGTGAAACTAAGTGTTTTTTTTGTCCTGTCAAAATAGCGTAATTCTGTCTTTAAACGATGTAATTTTGCACCGCAAAATCCAAATTGTAAGCTTGCGCAAAACGTAAATAAATATTTGTAAAACTATAAATATTTTCTGATCCCCCGAAATGTTCGAATTCAAATATGAGTGGCGAAGTAAGACGACACTGCAGCGTGATATTACACTTGACGATGGCACGGAAAATTAGACTTCATACTCGAAATAGAAATTCAGGTAATTTTTATATACATATAAATGTTGAGCCGTCTCTTGCGGCACCTGATTATTATGGGACTATTGTGATAATTTGATAACCATGTGTATTTTGCAATGATTATGTTAATATAAGATACCCTCCTTATTTGATTCCCACATGGAGTGAAAATGTACTATATTTTTTCCATTTTCAGTAGTACTTGCAATTACTGATGCCACGTGCAAATAATTAACGATTACTTAATTACTCTTAGTATTTGGATGGGGCTTTTTGGCGTTAAAATCAACTCGAATATTTGTAAGGGTCCTCATGGGGGTCCTAGGAATCAAATAATCATTAAATTTTTTGCCTTGGTAATCAAATAACCATTAAATTTTTACCTTGCTAATCAAAAAAATTTTGGCCTAGTAATCAAAAAGTATAAAAAAAATGCAAGCTTATAATCAAGTAATCATTAAATAAATGCCCTCGTAATCAAATAACCATTAAAAAAGCCCTGATAATCAGGTGATCAAGAAACCCATGACGGGCCTCATTTGTAATACTAGCACACTGGACCGATCGATCCAAACTTCGTAGGGCTTGGTAAAAAGGGGTTCAGTCGATTTTTGGCTAGTTTTCATCTATTATTGCCTAACTTCTGCTGGAAATAAAAAAAGGGGGCGTCCCAATAAAAAAAACGCCCTTACTCTAGATCTGTCATTTTTTTCTTTTGTTTTGTTCATTTGTGTAATAATCTGGTTGTGTGTAGGTGTCGATGGGGTGTGTTATGACATCTTCAACTGTAATCATCACTGTTATGCACAGGAAGAATACACACCTGTAGCTTTAGCTCTTCATCACACAGGAATACAGAATCAGAATCATTTTATTAAAGAAAACTTACAAGGAGCATACATGAACAATATAAATGCATATATACATAAATATTGAGAAAGAGTTATAGATGACACAAAAGAAATGGACAAATACTATTTAAGATGATATCAAATTATCAATTATTAAGGGAGACAACCATTTCAATAAAATAATATAGATTTATACGAATTAATGACAGAACATTAGAGTAATCATTATTCAGTATCACTGTTATCATAAATGCTAAATATACTTAAACTTAGAAACCTAGATATATTTCTACATACTTTGGCATTTTCATTACTCATAAGCCATATGAATTTACTTTCTGTATTTAATTTTGAGCAATTTGTATTATAGCAAATATCAATATAAGTTTGCCTAATAGTTGAATATTTTTGTCAAGTCATTAAAATGTGTTTCTCGTCCTCAATTTCTTCTGAGGAGCAATTCTTGCATATTCTGTCATTAATGGGTATTTTTGGTATTAAATATCTGCCTAATTCAATTTGCAGTCTATGATTACTTGTTCTATATCTACTCATGTTATATCTATCATTTTCATTTTGAATATTCACAATATAATTTTCAAATTTAAAAATAATTTTGAACTTTCTATAGGTTCTTAATTTTTCACTGGTTTGACTCTGTTGAAACCACCTAGTTTCAAACTCACTTTTAATAGATTTTGCAATATTTTTGATGTCTCTTTTTTCAAGGATATATCAGATATCTGAGTTAATTCGGGCTTTTCCGAGTTGAGCAAATTAAATTTCTTAAGAATATTTATATTGAGCTAAACCGGCAATTTTGATTATTTTCAACCATGAGTAAATTTTCTTCAAGTGCATGATGTAAGAGTTTATCACCAGTTTTATCATTTTTAATTCTATTCCAATATTTTAACATAGACAAAATAACATCAAAATTGGATGTCTACCTAATTCACCATACAAGGCCAGTTTGCTTGTTTTCTTATAAACGGATAAAATATATCTACATAAAGATAAGTTAAGCTTCTCTATTGGAGAATACTTATAAACTTTTTCAAATAAATTGTCATCAAAAGACGGTTTAAACATCCCAACTATTTTTGATGCGTATAGAAGTACTGGTTTGACAGTATGGTCAAAAACATATAAAAAGTTGTCAGCATCGCATGGCATGTTTTTAAATATATTGGTTAATTTGAAGAAAGCTTTCTGGCCTCGAGTGTACAGGTCTTTTAGTGCATTGTTAAAACTACCATTTGCACTAAATATAACACCAAGATACTTGTACTGTTTAACAACCTCTATTTTTGATTCACCAAGATAAAATTAATATTCAGAGCTCTACTTCCTTTATTAAATATCAGTATTTTGGATTTTTGATAGTTGATGTCAAGTCCCCACTCATTACAATATTCAAGAAGTTTATTCATACCGTTTTAGAGGCCTTCTTTATTTTCAGACATCAGCACAAAGTCATCTGCATAAAGTAAGCAATTTATAAACTTGTTGCCAATAGATACTGGTGAACAAGACCTGTCAAATATCTTGGTAATATCATTGATAAAAACATTAAATAGGTTAGGACTAAGGTTGTCTCCCTGAAAAACACCAATATTAGAAGGAAAGGCTTCAGTTATACCTTTACTATTAAGTTTAACCCTTAGACTAATATTTCCATACATGGATTGAAGAGTAGATAGATATTTTCCACCAATACCAGATTTAACAAGTTTATATAAAAGGGCAGGGTGGATCACTGAGTCATATGCTTTTTTAAGGTCTATAAAACAGGTAAAAAGTCTCTTTGATTTGTTTAAATACTTATCTATGATAGTTTTCAGCTTAAAGATGTGGTCAGACGTTCTACAGCCCTCTTTAAACCCAATTTACTCATCAGTTATTATATTATTCTTTTTGAGAAATTCCTTCAGTTGATTATTTAAAATGGCGTTGAAAACTTCACCTATGCAGCTGGTTATGGTTAGTCCTCTATAATTTCCAGGAATATGTTGATCTCCCTGTTTAATGATAGGGATAACTATACCTTTTGACCGTTTTTCTGGATAATTCAAGATGACAAATTGGAATTGAATAATTTATTTAATGAAGGCAACAGTGCAAATTGGCCATACTTAATCATTTCATTTAAGATACCATCATGACCACTGCTTTTGTTGTTCTTAAGTTTTGAACAAGCTTTACTTATCTCTTTTGTAGTAATTGGACTGTCTAATATATCAGTTTCCTCAGGAATTTGTATTGTAATTAAACTATTCTCAAAATGATCATTAATTAGACATTTTTTGCCTGAGACCTTGTTTAACTCTTTAAAGTGATCCATAAGTACATTGGACTAATTGGTATTTCTTCATTTTCCTTGTCTTCATGTTTAAGTGAATTTACAATTTCCAAAAATTCTTTTGGGTTTTTTGTTGAGAGGGTTTTCATTTTACTTACAATATCTTTAAAATAATTCCGTCGTCTTTCCTTCCTTAATTTATTATATTTCTTACTAAGACAAAAACATTTATGTCTAAGTTCGTTATCAAATGGTCTAAAGGCAAGTTGTTTACTCAAATAATCCAATGAAGATTTCATGTCTAGTAGATCATGGGCAAACCATGGTTTTTGCTTTTTCTTTTTGTTTTTTCCGATGGTACATTACTTTGCCTTTAGAGAAATCTTAGCAGCTTCTAAAATACAATTACTTACATCAACAACAGCTTTCTCAATACCATTTTTATCTAAACTAATATTACAATTTCTAAATTCTTCAAGTTTAGATGCAACAGAGGGAAAAATTAACGCATCCTGGAATTTACTGGTATACCCATCAGTCCATTTATATCTAAGGGGAAGTGGTGACAGTTTTGTTGTCTCTGGGATGCATGTTTCATCAAAGTTGACTAACAAAATACATGACAATAAACAAGGATTGGAAATTGTTTTTTTGGAAATCATGGATTTTCATACTAAAAAATCTATGTAGAATATTTTCACTTCCAATTATATAATCAATAACACTACTTCCTAAGGAACTATGGGCTGTAAATTTCCCAGAAAAATAACCTAAGATAATCTAACTGGTCCCCTTCTTTGATGGAATAAGTAGAATTTTCAGGTGGTATATGAAGAAAACATATATAGAGATCTCTATTAAGGGAGAAATAGTTTTTGTGTAATCTAAACCACATAAAATTTGAGTTAATGATAGGAAGGGGGTCTACACCAGCAGATATTGACCTCCGCACCATTACACTAAAGCCTTCTAGACTTTTCATTTTGATTTCTAAAACTATGATAAATCTTATAGTTACAAAGAGGTGAACTAAATGATTTATTATTATGTGTTTCT
>MJUU01001531.1:12565-23391 GCA_002080025.1 Modiolus philippinarum
CCTGCCAAATTTTTATTTTGAAAGGGGGACTTGGAATGTTTTGATTTCAGCAATATGTATAAACTTGATTATAAGGGGAACCCCTGCACCAATTTTTATACCCCCCGCAAACAAAGTTTGGGGGGGTATATAGGAATCACCCTGTCTGTCTGTCCGTCTGTCCACACTTCTCGTAAGCGCAACTCCTCTTAAACCACTTAAAGGATTTTGATGAAACTTTATACAAAGGAAGGACACTATATGGAGATGTGCATGAAGGAATATGATTATTGTTTGAAACCAGGAAGGGGAGATAATTCGAATTTGACTTTTTGTTCATTCCCTATGTATGATTTACCTCGTAAGCACAACTCCTCTTAAACCACTTGAAGGATTTTAATGAAACTTTACACAAAGGAAGGACACTATATGGAGATGTGCATGAAGGAATATAATTTTTGTCCGAAACCAGGAAGGGGAGATACTTTGACTTTTCATTGATTCCCTATGTATGTGTTCTTTAAAGGTTACCTCGTAAGCGCAACTCCTCTTAAACCACTTGAAGGATTTTGATGAAACTTTACACAAAGGAAGAACGCTATATGTAGATGTGCATGAACGAATCTGATTATTGTTTGAAATCAGGAAGGGGAGATAATTCGACTTTGACTTTCGTTGATTTCTCCTGCAATTATCTTTTTTTTTTCTAAGATAAAAATTTAAGCATAGATATTGTGAAGTCAAACTGTTAGAGAGGCACACTTTTTTCATTGTAATCCTCTTGAAAAGTTGTTTTTTAAGTGTTGTAATGAAATTTCTCTAATGCTTATGATTTTTGTGTAAAATGTCAAATAGGCTAAAAAAGGGTGAATTTCGTATTTTTCTGATTTAGACAGAGTATTTTCATTGGAATCCTTGTAAAAGTTCTTTCTTGAAGATTACACCATTATGCCCATACTTGTATTGTGTCCACACCTGTATTATGTCCACACCAACTTAAATTTGGACTTACCATATCGATCCAGGGTTAGATGAGCGGGGGGTATATTTGGCTGCCATTCGGCGACGGCTATTGTTTTTTTTGAATGGTGGTCTGAAATGGGTTGCAATGGATAGTGGAGCTTTCAGTTAAAATGGAAACCAAACCAGAAGACTGAATCTTTGGAAAAAAAATCTGCTTCATATATTTCTTCACAATTTCAGAAATATGTATAGATTATAAGGGGAATCCCTGCAATTATTTTTTTTTTTTGAAAGGGGGGCTTGGAATGTTATGTAAACTGGATTATAAGGGGAACCCATGCCCCAATTTTTCCAGATATCAAAAATTTGACAGGAGTAAAAGTGATCAGCATAGCAAGATCTACCTGCCCTGCAATTTTGAAGAAAATCCAAGAACCCGTCTTGGAGTTATTGCCCTTTCTCCGTAAAATTTTCAAAATTTGTGCAAATTTTATTTTTTATTTTAAAAAGTGTAACAGATAGAGGTCAAGTGTATATTGCAAAAATGTTCAGCATATCAAGATCTACCAACCTTGAAATTTTGAAGAAAATCCCAAAACCCTTGTAGGAGTTATTGGCCTTTTTTCATGGAATTTTCAAATTTTCATATTTTTCGTCTTTTATTTCCAAAACTTTAGCAGGTGAAGGTTAAGTGTAAATTGATAAAATGTTTGCCATGCTGTGTGGATTTCAAAACTGGTGTTTTAATTGTTTATTGACCACCATTTTCAAAATGGCCACCGAAAAAAGGGCGGGAAAATTCAACATCGTTCGATTTCAATGAAATTTGGTTTCCAAATAGATATTGATGTAGCGACTTTAAAACCGGTGTTGAAAAGTGGTTGTCGACCGCCATTTTCAAAATGGCCGCCAAAAAAGGGGGGAAAATTCAGCATTGTCCGATTTCAATGAAATTTGGTTTCCAAAAAGGTATTGATCGCAACTTCAAAACTGATTTTAAAAATTATTCCTTGATTGCCATTTTCAAAATGGCCACCGAAAAAAGGCGGGAAATTTCAACATTGTCCGATTTCAATGAAATTTGGTTTCCAAATAGATATTGATGTTGCAACTTCAAAACCGGTGTTGAAAATTGTTTGTTGACCGCCATTTTCAAAATGGACACCAAAAAAGGCGGGAATATTCAACATTGTCCGGTTTCAATGAAATTTGATTTCCAAATAGGTATTGATGTCATAACTTCAAAACTGATCTTGAAAAATTGTTCGCTGATGGCCACTTTCAAAATGGCTGCCAAAAAAGGCGGGAAAATTAAACATTGTCCGATTTCAATGAAATTTGGTTTCCAAATAGAAATTGATGTTGCGACTTCAAAACCGATGTTGAAAATTGTTCATTGACCGCCATTTACAAAATGATGTCTCGACTTCAAAACTGGTGTTCCGCCCTGCGCGGTCCCGGCTTATGAATAGGCCTGCAGCATCCTCTTAGCTTGGAGTATGAATCTTCCTAACAGAGGACCCCGAGGGAACCCTGGGATATAGAAATAGTACCTAGTATCTCCGGCTTGCGGGGTATGACCCCTCCTAAACGGAGGCTGACCCAGAGGGTCCCGGGATATAGAAATAGAACCCATTCCGCAGTTGTGCGGGATTAGCAAATACACAACCCATCTTTCGGATGGGATGTAAACTCAGGTCCACGTGTTGGAAGAAATGCCACGCTTCCTGCACGTTAAAGAACCCTTGTAGCAAGCTCTTTTTGGGGTGGTCCGTAGGTGATCGGCTACAAGGCTAAATTCCCTGCCCTTGACGATTTCACCTTACTTTTCCAGTGGCAGTCAGAATTTCCCGTCCCATGGCCCTTTCCATACCCCAAAGTGATTATTTATTAACAAACTTGTTCTCGTCTTGATATAGCTGAAATATTGCTGAGTAGACGTTAAACAATATTCAATCAATCAATCAAAACTGGTGTTGAAGGTGGTCCTTGGCAAGAATGTTTTTTGTCAAAAAAGCCCAACAAAGAAATATAGGAAAACATTATCAGACTTTAAATACAGTTCAAGATGTGTGATTTTTGACAAGCTACCAAAGTTTGAGAGACTGAAGATCAACTGTATAACTTACAATGTTAGCTTGATTGTGGCAACTGAAAGCCAGGTGAGCAATATAGGCTCCTGGGAGCCTCTGGTTTTGAGAGGTGGTCTGAAATGAGTTGCAATGGATAGTGGAGCTTTTGGTTGCAATGTATACCAAACTAGAAACGGAAATTTTTAGAAAAATAGGCATTCTGATACATACTTAAACAATTTCAGCAATAATAAAAAACTTAATTTTAAGGGGAACCCTTGCCCAAATTTTTTTTTTTTTTTTTTGGAAAGGGACTTGGAATGTATTGACTTCATGCAGTTTTCAGCAGAATGTATCACCTAGATTATAACCTCTGCCAAATTTTTAGTCAAGTTAGGACAAAGTCAAACATCCTCAAAAGTTCCATTATAAATCTCTGATTGAAATAAAAGAATTTATATGCTATATGCAACTATTTGCCTATCTGATGATGTACTTAAGAAAATAGCAAATGTTCACAACTCGGCTTTCGCACCTTTGGTGCGTTTTCTGATTTTTTTCTTTGGATTCTTCTTGTTGTAAGCTTTCAGTATTAAATCAATAGATTTAGCATATCTCTTACCGTTTTTGAGCTGTTAGGGTCAAAGGGGCCAAAATTGCAATTTTTTAAAATATGCAAAATCTTAATTTTTCGTCGGATTTCAAAGGGATTTTTTCTTTTGATTCCTCTTGTTGTAAGCTTTTGGTATTATGTTAACAGATTTTGTGTAACTCTGACTGTTTTTGAACTTTAAGGGATTAAAAGGACTAATTTTTATGTTCCTTAGGCCTATTTTGTGTCCAGCTAATACTGTGTCAAGCTCTTTACTGTGTCCACATTAACTTTGAAATACACTTGCTCAAATTTCAATGGTCTAAATCCTGCGGTCGTATTAGGCTGCGCTCGGCGTAGCCCTTTATTGTATGATAATATTCATATAGTGTCTTTCAATTTTCAGCATGAAAGGCTTCAACTATGTTAGGTTAGATGGAACAATGAGCCTGAAGCAGAGACATACTGTCATTGAACAGTTCAGTAACAGCAGTATAGGTTCCCCAACTATCATGCTATTGTCACTAACAGCTGGTGGTGTAGGAATAAATCTGACAGCAGCATCTAGAGTCTTCCTTATGGATCCAGTAAGTTTGTTCGGATTGATTGGTGGCAATGTTATGCTCATTTCATGATTTTAACTGCTAAATTTGCTGCTTTTGTGTAATTAGTTAGCTAAACTGGCAAAGCTAGGGTGATCTTTTACTTGCAATTACTTTTTCTGTCATGAATTTTCCTTTACAACATCTTAAGAAAACTACGAGGCCAGTGTGAACCAAGTTTAGTCACAGTGGTCCCCTTTTGAAATAGTACCTGGCATGTTTGCATCTCATCTTAAAATGGCTGTTAGCATTTAACAAACCCCATGGAAAAATGTATTAATGGGAAAAAATCCAAAAATGGAAATACTACTTAAAATAACCTCTATGAAATAAATTTGCAAACCAAACAAAGTTTGATCACAGTGGTCACTGGATGGTGAACGATGTCTGATAAGTCTGTATCCCCCTCTATATAACCAAAAGTGGCTTTTCTGAAGCTTCTTTGAAAATTTAAAATTAATATGTTCACACAAATCCTCTTTCGAATATTGTCTGGCAAGTCTACATCTCATCCTAGATGCCAGCAGAGACCACAGTGTTAACTCTGGACCCTATGTAGAATTGCATTCTTATCTGAAACTTGGGATAAATGATAATGAGCTTGATCAAGATACATGTAGTTGGGGTTGTCCAATTTGAGAAAAGTGTTTCACATATTACCAGCAGGGTATACAAATTAACATTGGAATCAACAAGACAAACATCTAAAGATTAATACAATCTAACACCATTGAAAATGCAAGATCAAGAAATCTCAGACACCCAAGGGTAAGATTTTAATATTTCTCTGACCAGGCTTACACCCAAGGGTAAGATTTTTATACGACCGCAAAAATTTTGCGGTCGTATTATGTTATGGCGCAGTCGTCGGCGTCTGTGGCCAGCATAACTTTGTTTCTAATGGACGGATCATCTTCAAATTTCAGTATGTGGTTTCTTGGCATAATGGCTATCCCGGATTTTAATTTCGGGTTTATGGCCCCACCCGTTTCAGAGAAAGGGGCCAAAAAGGGGTAAAATTGGGTATTTTTGTGTCTGTGGACAGCATGNGAGAGGAAGCCTACTAAAGTTGTAAAAACTGATTTCAATAGCAAAAAAGTTGATTGAGCTGATGGACTGATTCTTCAGTTCACCTGTGCTCATGCACTGGGTCAGGCCCAGAGTGAAATGAGGTCCGGCAGGTCTCTCTCTAGGGTTCAATTCGTGAAGTGGCAAAGTCACTTTGATGATAAGAATCATGCTCTCCTGTAACATATATATTTTAACACACTCGCGATTGAATTTTTACTGGTTTAAAACTTTTATTCTTTTATTATTTTATTATTGCAAGAAGTCATCGCTGAGTTTTCATGTCCACCATGAATCAGGTAAACAAAAGTACGATAATAAAGAGAAAGAATGACAGAGACGGACATGAAAAACCGGAACTGTACTACTTCAACGTTATCTATTCCGGAAAATGGATGCCGAAATACCCGTCATTGGTTTCAATTTAAGTTTTATTTTCATCTTCTGATCTGGTCATAAGAACGTTTTTTGGAAGGAAGTTTTCTGTTCTTATCATGATATCTCCGAGTACCGTATATTGATATTTCTCATTCGCCAAAGTGGCGATAAGACCGAGTTTTTTAATCGCCACATGGAACAATCATTCGCCCCTGGCGAGTGTGGCGACCTTTAGCGCTAACACAGTCTGGACCCTATGTAGAATTGCATTCTTATCTGAAACTTGGGATAAATGATAATGAGCTTGATCAAGATACATGTAGTTGGGGTTTTCCAATTTGAGAAAAGTGTTTCACATATTACCAGCAGGGTATACAAATTAACATTGGAATCAACAAGACAAACATCTAAAGATTGATACAATCTAACACCATTGAAAATGCAAGATCGAGAAATCTCAGACACCGAAGGGTAAGATTTTAATATTTCTCTGTCCAGGGTGTCTGAGATTTCTAAATCGTGCATTTTCAACGGTGTTTGATTGTTTTCTCACAGTTATAAGCAAAATACAAGATTCTGTACAACCAGACTGCAGTTGGCATCTGCCATGTCTAAGCAACTTACTATGATGTCGATAACGTCATAATGTATTTCCTCACATGAAATTCTTATCTCACCCGTGGGTTGAGTCAAGGATATCTCAAACAGCTAAAAATAGGTACTGGCTCATCTCAAATGTGAGAACTCTTTTTCTCATTTATTGATTTTTAGATACCATACACAGATTTCCTTGTATACAGTCAATAAAGTGAAAGTGTATAAGGTTAGGCATACTATATATATAAATCATAGAGACGTAGGGAAGGGTAGATAATTATTCTTATTACAGAAACATAGAAAAATGGTTGTTCAATGAAAACATGGAACTCATAAAAGGTGCTATGAAAATGTCCAAACCACACATAGAAGAAATTTAAAATTTTATGGTACCATGTATATTGTAATGGAACAGCTATAATTTTTTTATTCAAATAAAAATGTAAACTTATTTATGTATCAGGCTTGGAATCCAGCTACCGAAGAGCAGTGTTTTGACAGATGTCACAGACTTGGACAGACTAAAGATGTTACCATTACAAAGGTTTGGAGTTTTATTAGTTCATTTGTTCAAAAGGCAGTCTACAATCCATAACATGTATTTCAAAGCTGTTACACAGTCTTTGATTTATCAAAAACCGTCATAAAGAAAAAGCATGCTTTTATCTTATGTGTATGTGTGTACCAAGTAAATCATAGGAAAAAGATGGTTCAAAATTATTCCAAACAATGTGTGAATTGCGTTAGGTCTGTTCAAGCAAGAATGAATCAACAAAACAAAACAAAAATTGTAGTTCACACCAAAATTAGCTGACAACAGAGCCCTGTAAGAGGGATTTATATTTTTATACCCCCCGCAAACAAAGTTTGGGGGGTATATAGGAATCACCCTGTCCGTCCGTCCGTCTGTCCTGTCAGTCCATGTACCTTGTCAGTGCATGTTCTAAACAGCTGCTTGGATTGTGATGAAATGTTGCACAGTTGTAGTACATCACCTGAAGATGTGCATGAAGTAATATGGTTGCTGCCTGAAATTGTGAAGGGGAGATAATTAGTCTTTGAATATTTTTCTGGTAAAAGGGGGAGGACCAACCTTGTCAGCGCATGTTCTCCTACACAGATTCTTGGATTTTGATGAAATGTTGCACAGTTGTAGTACATCCCCTAATGATGTGCATGAAGTAGTTTGGTTGCTGCCTTAAATTTTGAAGGGGAGATAATTCATCTTTTATTATTTTCTGTTAAAAAGGGGACGAACTTTGTCTGCGCATGTTCTCTTTAATGGGTATTATGATTTTATGAAATGTTACACAGTTGTAGTATACGACCTGAAGATTTGCATGAAATAATATAGTTGCTATTTGAAATTTTGAAGGGGAGATAATTTTTCTTTGAACAATTTCTGGAAAATAGAGGGGAGGTTTATCAAAGTGTCCATACTTGTATTGTGTACATATTTGTACTGTCTCCACAAATGTATTGTGTCCACTCACACTTTAATTTACACTTGCCATATTGATTCAGGGTGCAATTAGGGGGTATAAATGGCTGCCATTCGGCGACAGCTCTACTTATTTTTATTTTTTCATTAAACAAGTAAGGCATACGAAATACAAACACTCTTATTTACTGAGTTCTTTGCCTTTTGATCTCATTAAATCTAAATTGACTCAGTGCATATGTACTTCTGTTTATGTAAATTAAAAAAATATTGTATCAATTTATTATTGTGATTCCCTACCTATGGACAAAATGGCAAGGTTTAATTATTGTCATCCCTAGATTTGGTGTGTATAGACAACTTATGAAATGCATTGAATGCGAGATAACACCAGTAACATTTTTAGTTCGCCTCAACGAAGTTGAGGGGGACTATTGGAGTACCCCCGGCGTCCGCGTCCGTGTCTACATCCGCATTTGGGCATATATCTCTGCAACTATGCATGGTAGGATCATCAAACTTTGTATGCAGGTGCATCTTGGGCTATCTCACAGCCTCCAAGAAAATTGGGTCTCTGACCTATATTTTCTGCTTGAACGACTTACATTCAAGTTTACGTCCGAGTTCAGATATCAGTCACTATACATGGGAGGATCATGTAACCTTGCATATGCATGCATCTCTGATAATAGGTCAGCATCCAGGCAAGATTAGGTCACTTTGACCTATATTTTCTGCTTGAATGACTTACATTCAAGTTTACGTCTGAGTTCAGATCTCAGTCAATATACATGGTAGGATCATGTAACCTTGCATATGTATGCATCTCTGATGGTAGGTCAGCATCCAGGCAAAATTGGTCACTTTGACCTATATTTTCCGCTTGAACTACTTACATTCAAGTTTACGTCCGAGTTCAGATATCAGTCACTATACATGGTAGGATCATGTAACCTTGCATATGCATGCATCTCTGATAATAGGTCAGCATCCAGGCAAAATTGGGTATTTTTGACCTATATTTTCTGCTTGAATGACTTACATTCAAGTTTATGTCCGAGTTCAGATCTCAGTCACTATACATAGTAGGATCATGAAACCTTGCATATGCATGCATCTCTGATGGAAGGTCAGCATCCAGGCAAAATTAGGTCACTTTGACCTATATTTTACACTTGATTGATTTACATTCAAGTTTTCGGACGAGTTCAGATCTCAGTCACTATACATGGTAGGATCATGTAATCTTCCATATGCATGCAACTCTGATGGTGTATCAGCATCCAGGCAAAATTAGGTCACTTTGACCTATATTTTCCGCTTGATTGATTTACATTCAAGTTTTCGGACGAGTTCAGATCTTACTCACTATACATGGTAGGATCATGCAACCTTGCATATGCATGCAACTCTGATGGTGAATCAGCATCCAGCCAAAATTAGGACACTTTGACCTATATTTTATGCTTGGTTGATTTACATTCAAGTTTTCTGACTAGGTCAGATCTCAGTCACTACACATGGTAGGATCATGTAACCTTGCATATGCATACATCTCTGATGGTTGGTCAGCATCCAGGCAAAATAAAGACACCTTGACCTATATTTTTTATGCTTGATTAATTTACATTCAAGTTTTAGGACGAGTTCAGGTCTTAGTCACTATACATGGTACAATCATGTAACCTGGCATATGCATAACTCTGATGGTAGATCAGCATCCAGACAAAATTAGGTCACTTTGACCTATACTTTCCGCTTGATTGATTTACATCCAAGTTTTTGGACAAGTTCATATCTCAGTCACTTTACATGGTAGGATCATGTAACCTTGCATAGGCATGCATCCCTGATGGTACATCAGCATCCAGGCAAAAGTAGGTCACTTTTTATGTTTTACGCATGAGTGATTTATGTCCAAGTTTTCAGGCAAGTTCAGATCTCAGTCACCATACATGGTAGGATCATGTAACCTTGCTTAGGCATGCAAATGTGATGTCAACATCCAGTCAAGATTTTGTTACTGTGACAAAGTGCCATAACGCGGCGAACTCTGTAATCGTTAAATACCCATGTTTTCAAGTAATAAAAACATCACATTTATTTCCTAAGGTCAATCAAACCCACAGTTCTTACTTTTTAGCTCGCCGGGACAAATGTGCCGACAGCTATTGTCATACCCCAGGTGGCGGTGTCATCAGCAAAAACTTTAACCTTGCTTTTGGAATGGAGACCTTAGGTGCTAGGGATGCAACTTCCTTATGATGAGAGCTTTCTAGTGGTACCATACTTGTAGACACTTTGACCTTGACCTTGCCCCGAGGGCAATTTGTTAAAAACTTCAACCTTGCTCTAGAAGGTAGGCTTTTAGTGGTAGGGTGTTCATATTTGGTATGTGGCTTTGTTATGATGAGAGCTTCCTAGTAGTACCATATTTGTAGACATTTTTACTTTGACCTTGCACTGAGGCCAATTTTTAAAAAAACTTTAAACTCGCCTCTAGAAGGTAGGCTTTTAGTGGTATTGTGTTCGTATTTGGTATGCAACTTAAATACGGTGGGAACTTAATGTTGGTACAATATTTATAGATATTACCTTATTTTTTGGACTAAAGGTCGATGGGGACGATTGGTCGAATTGCTCTTTTTGGGGAAAAAAATTTGTTTCTGTTCTTAGATAGGTCGATTGGCACATAGGTCGAAGGACGACCGGTCACCAAGCGTAAGTATTGGTAAGTATAAGCATTTTTGGCCGGGTTGCACAGAGTGCAAATCCTGGTTATAGTATGGTGAATGTCGGGCGGGTGGGTGGATGGGCGGGCGGGCAGACGGGGAAAATGGGATACTGAATTTGTGAAATCAACTCCTCCTACAGTTTTCAACCTACATTTTTGAAACTTCACAAAATGTTTCTACATATATTGTAGATGTGCACATCCCTTTTTGGAATAATTTTGAATTTTTTTTTTCTTTTTTTACAGACTTTGGAACTTAGTCATTTTTAAGGCAGGTTCTCTGCCTTCTAGCTGTCGGGTAAAGCCATCTTGAAAAAAGTCTGTTTCAACCAGACTCTTACATTGAGGAGACTATTTTGTATGAAAAGAATCGGAATGATCCAGACTATCGTTAAAAACG